>QYTT01094706.1:16736-28063 GCA_006980735.1 Dasypogon diadema
TTTTTTTTTGTATCTATTTATAAACTAAGTTGTGATCTGGGTTTCCTTATTAATTTTATATGGTATTAGTTGTTATTATCATACAAATATTTTTTCTTTTATTTTTACTTATCGTGTTTTGTTATATTGGCCTTTGAAATCCTTTTTTTTACGGTATGACCTAACATCAGCGGACAACTCTATGAGGCATGCAGCACACCTTAGGCGGAAGGAAACTGAGAAAGGGGAGATAGGGAAATTTTAACCTGACAAATGTTGAAAGTAATCCAACCAATTTTTAGTGTAAAATTTTTACTATGCAATATCTCAGTAGCTTCGCAAATGCAACCCTCATCTCAACCCAGATAAATCGCCGCGCCCTGTGCAGGATTCGATCCCACGCCCACAGTTCTCATTTTACCACTTCAGAGAAGTGAATTAAACTTATTACTTATGAATTTTAGTAAGAACGCTAATTTTATCTAAAACACTCTGCACTAAGAAAAATTCAGGCCAGAAAATTCATCTTGTCAAATAAACTGCAGGCTTTGGTATTGATTTTTGAACCACGTGTATTTGATTGGCATTTAAGAACATAAGGCCGAAAATTGATGAAAAAAAATTTCCTTGAATTTCGAAAAGGATATTAATTTATTTAAGAGCTGGAATAAATTTTGAGAGAAATTTGAAAAGGGCTTTATATCAGTAAAGTGCGCTTCCGCGACAGTAACCATTTCTAAAAGTAAATTTTCGGTTTTTAGTAAATTTAAATTTAGAATTTTTTGCGATTTTAAATACTTTTCAAGATATACTCCTGTTTTAGTATATGCTGAAGTGAAACGTCTTCTGACTCAGCTTTTTTCTATAATTTCACAAGAAATAAAAAATATAAAACTCATGCATTTAAATTCTCCCGAATTCAACATGAACGGAAAATTCACGATTTTCAAGGTGTCTTTTTTTCAATACAGTGAAAAAGTACAAAAGGAAAATGTCTGTTGTGTAGCTCAAGGATAAGGGGACCTTCTTTTCACATTCACACATCTACATTGAGGACATGTGATAAAATTAATTTCAACAACATCTGGAAAGCTGAAATAAACAGTTTTGACGTATTCATTGAATTTTTCTTTTTTTTTTTTACACTTGCCATCAATCAATTTCATGCCAGGAAGAATTTGTCTGGGTTTATTTACACCTTAAAAGTGATTCCACGCCTTTGCTTGTCTTCTTGTCAGCTTAGCCCAGTTCCTGTTGTTGTTGTTGCTGTGGTGTTTTATCGATTTTTTTTCCTCAGGAGCTTGTTCATATGCATTTTGCTGCATCAGCGTATCAGCGTAGCCACTATTGCCATGCAAAGCACTTTTCAGCATGTAAAGTTTCGCCTTTGTGCAACCTTCAATCATTTCTCAGTTTTTACCTTTACCCGTTTGGGATCTTGTTTACGATTTATTTACCACTTTATCCTTATTCATCCGGAGCAGACAGGAGTAAGTAAACCTTTAAAATACTTTTTACCCATTCCTGTTGGTCGGGAAAATGTTCCTGTGACGTTGAGATATTCAATACGGAAGGAAGCTACTCATGACCTCAACGCTATGCCACATTTACCTTTATTAGAGACGTCAATCTTAAAATGTGATTGCCGGAGGTGGAAATAGTTTTTACAACTTCAGATAGCAGCTTCTCACTTCCGTTCTCATCCCCTGAGAGATAAAGAAAATCATGTTTTCCCACCCTTGGTGGGTAAGGCTTTTCCAACTTTGGGATTTGTAATAAATTTGCGGGAATAAATCAATACACTGAAAAACATTTATGTCGTGATAAATTTCTCCAAATCTCAAGATATTTAGGCTTGCAAAGAAAAACGCCAGAAAAGTCATCAACCACAATTAATCAAATCTTACATACTTTAAGTGCGTATCTAAAAATAAATACAGGTAAACGTTTGGTTATATAATACTCATTGAACGGGAGCAAATGGTGGCGCTGATTCTAGCGTGAACTAGATTACTACATCATGCCTACTTGAAGCAATTAAAATGCAGACGGATCAGATGTCAAGCCCAGAGGCTTTGTCTTACAACTTTGCGTGAAATCCGCTTACTTCTTAAGCCGGTGGGTAATAAATATCGAAGTAATTCAGGGTGACACGGGGTCAATCTTAAAGAAAAATACCACAAAGCTTTGCTGTGTTTGGTTAATTTGTGATGAAATTATTTTTCGCCTTTATAGTGCGAATTGATGTTTTTCAAATTTGATTAATTTGGGTGTTTTATTGATTAGTAGGTTAGAATAGCTCTATCTACTAATATATTAGAATTTTTAATTGTGAACTCATCTAACAAACGTAGTTATTAAATCTCAATTCAGGAATAAACAGTACCAACATAAGTGTCTTCCTGATATCAGAAGACAGATCTAAAAATTTTCTAATTTCATTACTTGCTCTCCGTAGAATCAATCGCTTTATGCAAATGAAAAAGGTTTTTGTGAAAAAAGGATCCCTTTTCTAAGCACGGGAGACAATCGTTTGATGCACACAGCACAATTTTAGGGAACAAGAGTTACTTTTGACCTCATAGTGATACTTCGATTACAGTAATAAATTTGCGGACAACAAGCATTATTCTGTACTCATTCTAATATAATTCAAATCTTCTGGTGGGACAACAAAAATCGGAAGAGAGATTTATTTAAGAGGGATTTTCTTCTTTTACCAAATAAGTCAATTTTTCCTTTTATCCATAATCTTCTAATACAGCTATCGCGATATTTCAAACCATAATTTTCAAAAATGCCGAACTTATAAACCTTCGGAACTTAATTGCACCTTAACTGAGAGAGTAAACCTAAGATAAGTAAATACAACTACTGACTTGATCCCCATTTAAAAGCTCTCTCAGAACAAATGCCCTTCAACACGTAATTCTCTCACGAAAGCTTTTATACCAATTATGGCTGTGATGAACAAAATCAACTTTTAAAACATAAATGCTTCCAACGATCGCCATCTATTTTTCCATAGAAGACTTAAATAGTCCAGTAAGCTTATTAACTCTGTAAAATAACCGAGTTAATTTTGCCCAGTTAATGTATGACAACTCTGTATTCTGCCACCAAAAAATGCAACTTCTGAAAAATTTGGAAATAAAATAAAATTATGACTTGCATTATCCTTATTAAAACAATTATTAGACATATAAATGGGAAAATAGAAAACGACTTCAAGAAATGATACTATTGAAAGACATTGTTTCCCTACTTGGGCGCTATTACATTTAATCGTCACTTTTAAACCATAATCTGGTGGAAAAGTCAAAGGTGCATTTGCTCACTTTTATTGGCTGTACGAGATTGCAAAGATAGCCAACACAATACATAGTGGAATTTCATTTGAAAGAATTGCTCTTGGCGATGGTATGGATGATACTGTTAGTGAGATAAACGAAACAATATCCTCTGGATAGCTTCAATAATAGTCGCAAAAGGTTACCAAAATAGTTAACATCTCGCAGCAGTTGACTTAATGGATATTTTATACATTGCAAGTTTATCGTAAATTATTCTGAAAGAATTTCATACACAGTTTTTAAGTGCTACTTTTTTTAACTAATTATGGTAGGAATTGAAAAAAAAATTGGGAGGAATAAATAGCGGCTTTTATAGGTAATAATATATATTTTGTCAATTTAAATATTTTCTAGTGATTTATATTCCTTAAATTATTTCCTGAAAGTCAAAATCATATCTCAAATTTCACATAATTTTAGCTTCCATTATCTTCGTTCAAATCAGGATGTGACTACCTTATAGACTAATGGAGGTCTAATTATCCTGAAACACAGTTTCCTGATACATTCTGGTCTATATTTTCCGGAACAGGATGTATTACTTGCACTTAATTTGAGTACCAACCGATCTCTGGAAATTAGTTATCCTGTCACGCCGGACACCAAGATAAAATAGTCCTTATCGTCTGTTCAATACGTGATTTTCTACAATGTAACGTGATAGTTTTACAGTGGATACCACATTATTCCTGAGAAGTTTTGTGTCAACCCAACACAGTTTCGTGTAAGGGTTTCTGTTTATATTTTTCATCCAAATAAACACTTTAAGTGCTGATAGAGCAATGTAGTCAGAGAATGCTGGGTACTCCATAATGTGGTCACTTTTCATATGTCACCAGTGGCATCAGGACTATAAACTGTTCGGATTAGGTACTGATTGAAATGCATGTGGTTGAGCAATTCCAATTAGTTCGAAATGGGTGAAAATTTATTGATGGAACATTTGCGTCATTGGCAATAATTATAGAAAATTACTGCTTGATAACGAAGTTCTGGTCTTCAGATATGTGCGCTCAGTACGATTAGGATGTAATTGAGTTGTTGTTTGTGAGTGTTAATTAAGATTAAAGTTCCGATAAAACATTGCTAGGAGATACAATTGAGATAAGTGATTGAAAGCCCTTTATAGGTTTAAGGATTGTTTACGATAAAAGGACTGATTAGTGCAAATTCAATTATTGGGAGTAATGTACAGGAAATTGACACAAAACACAATAATTATTATAGTCGATATTTTATTTTAATAACAAGTACTTTCCCTGAAACCCACTAATTCAGAAGAGGAACACCCCTTAAGCAAGGACGGAGGATACTTTACCCCGAAGCTACGCACAATCAATATTAGCCTTCAAGAGCTGGTGAATAAAAACTATATTGGCAACATTGCGTCGCCAATAAGATTAAGTCTGTGGTGATAAGGTGGAAAAATCACACCTCTCACCTTTGTGGATCCAGGGTTCCTGGAGCAGAGCTATATCCAAGTTTTCCTCCACGAATCAGCGCTGATCCTAGAAATGTGCGGATTTTTAAATTCTTTGGACCATCTTTTAATCAAACCAAGAGCAGCTTAGCCTTATTAACGATGGCATCGATGTGATCCTCGATAGTAAAGCGCCTGTTCAGATGATGACGCAAATAGATCAAGTATTAATACCCTGTAGCATTGATGTAACTCTGGATTTCTTTTATTTTTTTATCGTTACTTTCATGAACATTATTTTGTTAGAGGTTTTAATAGAGGATCCGATGGACACAATAATATTCGAATAGGTTTCAGCTCAATATTTTGTAGAAAAAATGCATACAAACAATGAACTTTTGTGTGACCTTATTTTAACTCTTTCAGCCATGCCATGACTTGACTTTATAATAAAAAAGCAATTAAAAATTTGTATAAGCTGCTTGAATTATTTTTGTAATTGCATAGCGTTGAACAATTAAACCCACCTTACACTTTAAAGCATTCAACAGCAAGGATTGTATCATGTAAGTTGTGTGCACCTGATCCTTCAACGTACCTATATCTACAAAACACCCCAGACATTCAAGAACAGGTGACAGAAGAGTGAGTTTAACGATATTTCCGATGTCAGAATGCATCCATTTTTCAGTAATCCATCCACATTTACGATAGATACGAATCCCTTGCATCCGCAATGAACGTATCTTACCATCGAAAAGTCGGTCAAGTATTTTCTTTATTGAAAATCTGATTGTATCTGGGTTTTTGCCAAGCGAAGAGCTTTCCTTTTAATTCCAAAGTGGATTTATTTTCATCAATAAGTTAGTTTTCTGATGTCGTTTCAGGGAAGAGTGATTGATTGGGAAGATGTTAACTGTTTTTGCTATGTTCAAAGAACCTATAGAAATTTTCGAAGGGAACACTGAATAATTGCTCCCGAAGAAACACTTAAATTTTCTAAATTATTTGGCGAAATTTTATAAAGAAAAACTACCTGTATATCTGTAGGTTGGTTATGTAGAACTTTTTAAAAATATCCTCTCGATGAATCCATGTCTCTCAACAAATAAATACAACTCGTGATAGCTAAGTAGAGGGATAAATCTTGATATCATGAAAGGAAATCCTCTTCTACCTGTCACTCAATTTACTATGATCTATATCCGCCCCTCAGAACGTAATACCTTAATTGATATTATGATAAGGATGATAGCGATATTAAATATAATCCATCTCCTTAATGTCATACTAGGCTAACATTTCTGCTATAATGTTTCATTCACTTTATTATCGAAGAAACGTTGTCATGACTCATGTCTTCCATAAAATTAAAATAAGATGGCACTTTAGCACCACTAGACATACATTGACATGGGGTTTATATTTTTTAAATGAGAAAAAAAAGAAACGCTGGAGCCTTTTTATAGAGAATTTTTTTATTTATATTTTTTTTGACGTGGCCATTCTAAAGGGAGTTATAAATTAAAAACTATTTACACGGGAAAAGGTCTGCAGAGTTAGACAACATGTTTGAATTACCCAATAGTTTGGAACAAAGATATTCAGGACTCACAATTTGTTTTTAAATTTGTGGCATAGTAAAATATCTCTACGCTATTTCCAGTTCAACACTAACTGAAATAATTTTGTATCTAGTTTATTCTCTCACCATTGTATTGTTGTTTTAATTAACCTTTTATTCAGCTTTAGTCCATGTTTTGTCTTATTTTTGCCTATGTCCTCGAATGCAACTTTTATATTTATTATTTGTTAGTTTGAGTAGTTTCTTTCTTTAATTGTATTTCCAATTTGACCTTTAGATTTATGTGGCAAGGTGCAAAGTTGTCTGACCAGAACACCTTTAAACAAAGATTAAGGTATCACTTTGTCATTACTTCATTGGGTCATACTTCAAAAATTCTGCAAATATTTAAATTTAAATATTGATCTTCTTAACAAACAAAATAAAAATGAGAAAAGCTTATCGATGATCAAAGGAGACGACCATGCTATTTATGAATATTCTTCCCCTTTATATTCAACCGTGAATGAATTGGCAAAAGAATTTTCGATTAGGATGAGTCCAAGAAGGGAGAAATCTTACAAAGAAGTCCTACAGACATTACAGAGAAAGACAACAGTGTTGGTAAGAAAGATGTATCTATAAACAAGCTTCTTAATACCAAAAATTAGTAAAATTATGAATTCTTCTAGACAAAGAATTGACTGTTCTTCCAACAAAAGATTTAGTTAAAAGTATCTTTTTTAATTGAATAAGGTACCTGCGGCAAATAAATCCTTGCAGGTAATATGGTTCAGAAAACATACCAAAGAACGTGTAATTGTTGCAGGCCTCAGTGTGTTTTTTTTCTTTAATTATAAATGATATTACTTTGATTTCGATTAAGAGATATTATTTATTTCTTAGGGGTCATTCTCGTTTAAGTTTTGCTTAGATTTTTTTTGCTCGTTTAGATTTTTGCTTAGATTAATCTTTTATGAAGTTTTCAATTTAATAACTATAGAGCGGGAAGTATATCCTACTGAAATAAGGCCTGGACCTTATTATCCTCCATGTATCGTCCTTTTTATTTTTATTGCTTCGTTTTGCAAATTACAGGCCTTTCCTCTATTGAAGGGTCCATATATACTGGCAACATTATTATATAAGTTATTCGTGTTTGAAAATTACGAAGTTTGCTACTATTAACTTCAATCGTTCAAATTATCAAATTTTCATCCTCTTAATACCTTCCGATTCAAACCAGGCACAGAAAATTTACCTAATGATGAACTTCTTGACAGTGAATTACTGAATTTTGATATACCTCAAGGATCTATTTTGGGTCCTCTTCTTTTCCGACATAACTCGCTACCAGCTACCACAGATATTCGGGGTGTCTCAAGGCACAATACTTCGCTCGTTTCTATTATTAATTAGTGGCAATTTTTTTACTAATTGCATAATCATAATAATTAATTTACTGATTGTAAAAATTTCTTTTGTTAGCTCCCTTCCTAAATTACTTTTCCAATAATCGATCACAAGGAATAATGGGAAGCACACGGATCCACTATTTTATGGGGTTTCCATTCACAGCCCTCCACAAAGAAAATTCAACAAACAGCCGCTATGAACCTAAAATGTTCAGAATAATTATTTTCAGGTGTTAAGCAAGGAGCGAAACATAAAATCTGGAAGGAACATTGACACGTCCCTTCCAGAATCAAATGTGAAACAAAAGCCAACAAGACTTGCAGAAATATTCGCTCGAAATTCAGCACCATGCATAAGGAAAATGCACTTAGTGGTAATGCAATCATAAAAGCACTTGAAGTTGCATTTTAAAAGGTTTTTATTCTTGCGACACCAGGTACGTGGTTGTGGGTGTTACTCCAGGAACTTCTCAAGGGAGTTGTTGAATTCTGTTGCTCTAGAGCTGTGTTAATTAATGTTCCGTTGGAAATAACCATAAACATTTCCTGTTTTGTGTGGAAATTACTTTCGCTTCTATGAAAAGGAAAATATGACTTTAATTTGGTTAATTCCTTCTGGGCTTTTGAAAAATATGTTTTTACCCCTGAGGTGGAAAAGGACCGTTTTCACAGATTACATATATGAAAAGTTGGAAAAACAATTTTTCTTCTACCTGAAATTAGTTAACCAAGTGAAAAATTGGTAGACATCTGGTTTTTTTTTTGGATAATGGAAATTAAACGGAGGATGGAATGGAGTATGTGTAAAAAGTTCTCATCTAAAATTTCCTTAAGGGGCACAGAAGAATGTGATTAAATTTGATTCGTTTCTGTTCGGAACAATCATTTTTAAAATTATTTAATAACTAATTTTCCTTCCAGTTATCACACACACCGATAGTCGATGTGGATGGGGCAGATTTTCTCCTCTGTGGGCGTGGGTTCGTTTTGTGCAAAGAAAAGGGTGATACATGTGAGTACCAGTGATTGAGGTAATTCTAATGAGGAGGATTGTATTGGATTTCATCCCAAAATTGTGGTATACTTGCAACATTTGTCAGGTTAAAATTTCCAATGCTCCCTTCGCCAAAAATTCCTACCGCCTAAGCTGTGTTATGTACATCATCGGATTGCCCCTTGGGTTTATGTAATACCTTTAAAAAAAGCCAGTCGTTTTTATATTTACCAGTTTTAAAATATATCAAAACCACCCCTTCGATTCATGCATTACCACGTTATCTATGAGGGGATAATTTATCAAAAATCATAGCAAAAACATCGTCCAGAAAATCTTCTTTAATCCTATACAACTTAAAATAAATGATTGGATTCCATTTTTAACATTGTCCCCTCATAAATATCTTCTTCCCGAAAGATATTTCTTCATATATCTGAAATAAATCAATTCGAAATTTTTCCCAAATGTTCGATAAGTCATCAGTCAAAATCCATAGAAGCGTTTTCCTTCTTTTCAGCAGTTCCCCAGTGGCACTTTTGTGCATAAATTTCTTATTTGAAAAAAGAAAAACATTTTTTTTTTGTAGGAAAATATTCTTGAAAAGAATTGGAAAATAAAGGTCGACCGGATGGCAGGAGAAGGGCTCTAAAAAGACAAAAATCATAGCATTATCTTGATAGGAACAAAATTTTCCTACAAATGGGGCAGTAAAGTGCTGTCTGTCATCAGTTGGTGATACCACCAGATCTTCGGTAGATTTGATAGAGCAGATGAGATGAAAAGCGTTGCGTTGTTTCCTGGATGTCTACTTTTGACTCGCCTCTCGCCTCCCCCCACCCTGAATGTTTGTTTTGTCTACTTTCCGAAAATCGGTCCTAAGTACACATGACGCTATTACTGATGAAAGCGTAATGTTTCCGCAAGGCATCCATTAGTAGTCTTTAACATTTTGCCTTATTTTTCCGTTTCAGATGGATTTCGATCAACAAATCTTGTGGGAGAGCTGCTGGTGTAATCAATATCTTTAAATGTGCCAATCTCTGGGCATTACTTTTCCATTCAGAACAATTTTATTGGAGCTGTAAATCTTCCCGGTGACGAGAAGGAATGAAATGTTCCAATCGGTTACTGCCCACTAATCTCATTAAAGTTCTGGAAATTTCTGGTGGCAATCATGAAAAGCCCGGCATGCTTATTTTGCATTCTCATTTGAATATTTTGTTACTCCTGTCCCTGTTCCTGTCCCTGTCCCATTCCGCCTATTTCCTTTTTCTGCCGGCGGGCGGTCGTAAAATTTGTAAAAGGGTAACCGATTGAAGAAATCGTCATGGGAACTGTTATTTGTCATCCCCCGGGACCATCTGATCTGACTTCGCCCTGCTATCACTGCGCCTCCACGTGTTTGCCGAGATTCATTATCGAGGAGAATCAAGGTAAGTCCCAGTGCACAATTCGAAATTTGTTTTTAATTACACCAGTGAAATAAATTCTTTATAGGACTGGAATTGAACAGGACTGGACCCACACCATCGGAGAGCGCGTACATGCTGGCGGTAAGTTAGTAATTTTGTGCTCATGAATAAAATAACCGAAAGTCCTGACAGACAGACCTGCCACAACTCATGGCAGCCTGTCCGTTCCGAGAGCGAGTAAATTAAAGATAATCAAAATGTAATTAACAGATTTAATGTTCCGAGCCCACTCAGAACGGGACTCGCTTTAAAAATTCCCTTTATTCACTTATTCAATTCGAATTCAATTTGAGTAATTTCATTACGTACGTTTTCATGCTTGCTCCGGCTTGTGGATGGACTTCAGCTGGGACAGCCAGAAATTGTGGTAACCGAGAGCTTTCTACCAACGCAATGCAAAGAGAAAGGTAAGCCTGGTTTTCTGATGGACAGTACAAGCAATAATTGCTTGTACTATTATTGGATATTATTTTATGAGGACAACTTAAATGGCAGATTTTATTTCGTGAAAACTACTGAGTTGAACTTTAATTAATGCCGACATTTTTCAAACAGGTTTAACTCGGTCTCTATCTGATTCTCTCTTACCTGTCCCATGATATTCCCAGTAGAAAATAATATACATTACGTCATCGATGAGGTAATCGAAACATTTGATCTGTAAATTGCAATGACCACAACACGGGCGGACATGATCTCTCTTTGGCAGCAGGTTTTGGTGGCCGTTGGGGTGGTTTTGTTCAACTCCCACGTTAGCTACTGATCTGTCGTTGGACAGCATGGCTGTAAAGGTTTTTCATCAAGTATCACTTCTATTCTAAATCTTTTTGGAATGCTGTTGAGGCCAATCATTTTCAATATGACGACCTGTTTGGTTCGATTTATAGAGGATTTATAAAGATCGCACCGAAGCCATTCAGGAAACTGGGGTTGTGTCCCAGGCGCTTCATTCCCTTGCCTTGACTCTCTAGGTCGCTCCGGCATTAGGACTTACCTAGAAAAAAAGTCAATCTAATTAGTTTTTTTTTCATTTAATAGCTTTTTTTGTACTAATGAGATTTTTGTGAAATTTTATAAATAAGTCGCATAAAAAAGAATACTTATTTGCTTCTGTCGATAAAAAATTT
>QYTT01094706.1:28083-46921 GCA_006980735.1 Dasypogon diadema
TAATCGAAACATTTGATCTGTAAATTGCAATGACTACAACACGGGCGGACATGATCTCTCTTTGGCAGCAGGTTTTGGTGGCCGTTGGGGTGGTTTTGTTCAACTCCTACGTTAGCTACTGATCTGTCGTTGGACAGCATGGCTGTAAAGGTTTTTCATTAAGTATCACTTCTATTCTAAATCTTTTTGGAATGCTGTTGTGGCCAATAATTTTCAATATGACGCCCTGTTTGGTTCGATTTATAGAGGATTTACAAAGATCGCACCGAAGCCATTCAGGAAACTGGGGTTGTGTCCCGAGCGCTTCATTCTCTTGCCTTGACTCAGTGTTTGGAAAGGCTCACTTTAGTTCTTTTAGGAACTCTCTAGGTCGCTCCGGCATTAGGACTTAATATACATAAGCTAATTTTTAACTTACCTAGAAAAAAAGTCAATCTAATTAGTTTTTTTTCATTTAATAGCTTTTTTTGTACTAATGAGATTTTTGTGAAATTTTATAAATAAGTCGCATAAAAAAGAATACTTATTTGCTTCTGTCGATAAAAAATTTGTTTGCATTGAAGTTGACTGTGGCACGTGGATGGGACATAAGATCAAAAGCCGATGAGCATCCTACGTTGTAGCTAATTTATTAAGGGAATATAGTTTCTTTTGCGTGGATGGATACTGTATTATTCACTACCCCTGCCACTCTACTTCAGTGCGATGGAAATATGACAAACCAGTCAAATTTAATACTGAAATTTTGTATCCAAGAGATTCAAATGAATGTTTTATTCTTGATAATTATTGGGCTTGAATTTAAACACGTGCAAGCAGCAATTATACCCTGATATTAATTCCTGAGAAACATATATAAACCGCAATTACTGGGAATAATGTAATGTGAGTATTTGTCCATTTAAAGGATTCAATGGAAATGGCATTTGAGGCAAACCTCGAAACATGGACAAATGGAACTCATTTAATTATTCAAGTGCCTTTGTGCTCACAATTACTGCAACCTCACGGGTACAGTTGGGCTAAATAAATGCCCAGTGACAATCAATAATTACAATCTGTTTTCGGAAAGAGTTTCACCAAGGAAATTACTTTTAATTGATATTTAATTACGCGGCTACGCAAATACAATTGTCCAACTGTTGAAGTGCATAAAAGCTCTCTTTAATATCGCCCACGAACACTTTAAAGGTAGCCTATTCATGTCAAAAAATGTTTGGTATTATTCTCCTTCTTAAAGTGTTGCTCCAACCAAGGAATATAAGGGTGATTTTTTTGTTGTTGTGGCCGTAGCAGTCTTGAGGGAAACTGTTTTTTCGTGGGATTTCCCTCAAAGATAAGGGGGATTGGCCATATCTAAAGTGTTGAAAATATGAATTGATTGCTACAAAAAATTGTTTGCAGGGAAATACTTAATAAAGGTGCTCAAAAGCCTAGACGTGAAGACAGACGTTTTACGATTTTAATTTCCGTTATATATGTCACCCATACCCAACTTAATTCAAGTTTGTTCTGCCACTTTATAGTCGACTCAGTGAAATCAATAAAGCTATTTCGTTAATTGCATTTGGGGCTCTGGACACCGCACAGGGTTATAAACTATTAGGTATACTTTTTCGTATCTAGAACACCTGAACTTTCCCCACTATTCTCCCAGGACAACCGGTTGCGTGGGTATTTTACGAGAATTGTAAATACGATAATTTCCTCAAATTTAGCTGCAAGTCTTCTGTGAGTAATAGACCTCTTCCTGGTTCCGCTTATCGCAATAAAACACTTTTCAGGAGGCAGTTAAGGAAAACGTGGATGAATGTTTGCGTGAAGAACTGAAAAAAATTTACAACTGTCATTCAATTTCTGTAAAACAAAGCGAAGGGTGGTTTTTGGTGGTTTGAGAGTCTAAACTGAATTTTCTGGCGGTTTGCGTTTTTGGTTTCCATCGGCCTATATGAAGGTGCTGTTTCCTTAAAGCTTGCTTTTACATTCGTGCTGCAAGAGATATCAAATTTCAGCAAAATTTATGCTTGGATTCTCCTGAATTTGTATAGGTACTGTTTCGTGTGTTAATTAATGATTGTGCCAGAACAACAATAGCATTTCGCTCTAGGCAAGAAATGCATAGAAGCTGTATATGGTAATTTTCGGATTTGTGCCTATTTCAGAATACATAGTTGATGTGATGAGATGTGAATTTGAGATTTATTGCCGATGAAAACACGCCATATCGTTGGATTATATACATATATAATGTAATACCCATTTAAGACGTTAATTTGTTGTGGCTTTAAACTTGCCACAACAAAATTATTACTCAATCAACCGAAGCATATTTCATGAGAGACTTAATTTGTGGCTTCATTAATGGGTGAAAACACTAGGAGTCTGTGGGTATACGATCCATCGTTCTATTTATAATGGTATCCCGTTCTATTTATAATACTGGTGGAGAACATTTCGAGATCTTTGCTATTTGTTGTTGTTTGTAGCATTGTTGGGTATCTGAACCCCTAAGATGTTCAAATTAGAAGAGTTAAAAACGCTCAACCCTTTGACACAAATAGGAGAAATTAGATTAAGGCTTCTTTGATTGACAAACTTTATGCCATACCTTCACTGGTATCACTCATGAGTGATAGTCGACAAGCGAAGTGTGTACCAGATCTTCAACAATAATTTGTTGAGGTCGAACCACTTCAAAGAGGAGTTTGTGGCACCATTGGTGGGAAGAGAATGAAACTTTTCGGGCCTTAACCAAAGGTAAGACATCACGAAGCTCCCAATTTGGTCGATGATGATACCCAGGTCCTTTAATGCTATCTGGGCCCCATTGGGGGTCACACGTAATGGGACGCTCATGTTCGGTTGGCAAGTCCAAGTTGGATGCTCGAGTCTACATGGTTGAGAATAGTCGGAGTCGCCCGATGATCTCTCACCCCTGTTTGGCATCCTGCGGGAAGCCATTATCATTGTGTGTATTTGTGCAGTTTTGTATATAAAATCGATGATATTTTAGAAATGGGTATATTTGTTATTATGACGGTACGATCGATAGGTAGGCGCATTTTCGTCACCAATTTACTTTAAATTTCGTTTCCTCTTGTCACAAATTGTAATGAACTCTGCCATAAGGAAATTGTTCATATCAATAATTGCGTTATCACAGAGCTCATTTTATAAGCGCATAACTGATTAAATAAAATAAATTTTATTAAATTGATTTAATCAATAATTTAATTTTCGTTTTTGGAACAAAAACAAAGGTGAAAGGATTAAAAGTAAGCCCCAAAAATGTATATAACATTTTTAAATAATAGATAAAGATAAAATTTTGCGATTTTATTGAAAATAAACAACAGTAGTGATGTGATAAATACCGAGTACGATTCTTGGTATTTGATAGGAAAAACTATTTTAATCCGATTATTATTTCCGATGGAAATTGTAAATTTTTGACGATAATAAATGCATCCCAATTATGAGTATTTCCTTTAATACGCGGTTCATGGAATCATACAGTCGAAATCTGACTAAATGAGGATCCAATATTCCAGGATAAGCGGATTGTGACATGAGTTTTTACATATAGATGTTATTTTAATTGAGGCTGAACCATGCAATAAAACTCTATGAAATTGTATGACTGTAGATATAATGACGTTGGAGGATTATGAAGTAAAAAATCCCATAAATTAGGTGGTGCTTGTGAAATTGTGCAATACTTGTGATTACTGTGTACGTAGCTGTCAGCATCAGGACGCAAACATGCTATAATATTTTTAATTGAGGCATATATCGTGCATTAGTATCTATAAAATATGTGAATGAATGAGTTATTAAATATAACACCAATTGTTTTAAAAAAATCATTAGTGCTCAATGAATAGGTCCAAGTCCAATAAATAGGTACAACAGGTCTTAAATTAAACATCAAATTGATGCTGAAAATAGCCATTTCGGATCTTGTGTAAGTTTAGTCTATTTTGATGCAGAAAGGAATTATCCATGTTAAATTTCTTCTGCGACGTGCGAAAATTATATCCCTCTGCCACATCCATCTTATAACTCAGACGTCTCCCCGAGTGATTTCTTTCTATTTCGAAGGCTTAAATCCGACCTAGAAAGACGGTGATTTGAAGATAACGAGGTCAGAAGTGTTCTGATAAGCACGCAATTAAACAATTTTTTTTTAAAAGGTAATCAAAAGGCTACTGGTATCTGGCAATAAAATATATCCTAAAAAATTTAGTCCTAGAGATATTTGAATCATCTTGTACATTATTTTCAGTTAAATTCGTGTTTAACAGCTTTTGATATCACCCCCTTACCAAACAAACAGATATTAAATGCATTGAAAAAATAACAGACGACTTTGAGATCATCTTCTTTAACCAAAAGTACCTTTTCGTACGTACGTCAATTCCAAAATATGCACAAAACAAGAGGGTAACTCATAATTAGCTATTTACATATTTCACACTCCAACTAATCCCCAAAATATGCAATTTGCTTGCATCATAAGATATTCCCCAATTACTTTTATATCCCCCAGTTCTTCCATTTCTTATTATTACTATGCATTACTTATCACACAGAAAGGTTTTAGATTCATTTAATCTATGAGCTTTGAAGAATACCCGTAAAACGTTTAGTTCTGACATAAATCTTACTTCGATGCTCTCTATACTGTTAAGTGCTACATAAAAGTGGAATTGGACATGGTCGTAAATTTTCTTAGCAAACCTCAGCAAAGATAGAGCTAAAAAATTCCCATGCATTTCTGTAATGCTGAAGAACCCTCTTCAGAACCCTTCAGTTTGCATCATAGGAAATTCTACATATTTTTCTAAGAATCCAAGAAGATGTTTAAAGGATTTCCTCGAGTCGAGGTAGAATTTCGTGAATGGCCGCACTCCCTTCTACATTTGTTCAACATTTTATCACCAATTGTTTTTGGGGGTTTATTATGCTCCGCGAAAAGTTTCACTGCATTGTTTCATTTTAAAGATTTAAATGCAGAGTTGCACAAACAACAATTGTAGAATTTTGTTTATTTACCGGAAGCAGGAATGGATATTGAAAAGTTTATGAAAGGAAAGTACATTGCTGGAAATTTCTCATGTAATTCCATTTTGTTTTGTTTACTCACAACTCCCAGGATTTTTCACTATTCAAACAGGAAGGCCTTTGTAGAACTCCTGTTCTTTGCCCGTCCGTAGGTCTTCGCTTTAGTTTAAATTACACTAAATCACAATTCAAGTGAAGTGATGACAAATGCATGAAATCTAGGAGCACGGCTACAACCAGAAGTTGACTTTTATGTAAGGAGGGAAAAAATGTTCCAAGCCATTTTCATACAGCTTTTCTATTTCGGGAAGTAAGTTAGGAAGTTTGCTTTAGTGGTGCTTATTCTTAAGGAGTTTGTCTTTGTAAATTGACATATAAGTAGTACTAGTAAATTGTGATATAATTATTATTTGGGTTAACTTTTGTCATAGCTCCTAATAGGTCTTTCAATTTCTTTGCGTAAAAAGCAAAAGAATCCCTGCTGTTTTTGTAAGCCAAACAATTCAGTGTTCGGTGAAAACAACAGAGGTCCAAGAATAGATCCTTGAGATATTCCACTAGAGACAGAAACCAAACGATTTAACATCACACATTATCTTTTGTTGGCGATGGGTGAGATAGGACCATGATCACTATGGTGACGTTAGAATTAGTCATTAAGAGAAAACTAAATTAATATTCAGTAAGAGCAATATAAGGTGGTAGTTAACCACAGCTAGTTTGAATTGGGTATCTCTTCTTTTAAGGTATTGCCTAAGCTCAGGGAACTATCCTATGATGCACATAGCGTAGATTAGGTAGGACTTGTATATAATATCCTATAAATACGTAGATATAAGTTATAAATAGAACGGAGAAGATTGGAACAGCCTGAAGTCGCATACAAACAAAATGTCACGGACTCTTCGTATCATACCTAAAATAAGAAATTATGAACGTAATTACCTTCGTTAAAAATACCCAGAATTTTAATTTTTATAAAATATATACATAAATACCTATATATATGTACGTGCCAGGCAAAGATATCCACCAGCTAAGTAAATATAGCATCTCGCTCCTCACTTTATCACTGATACCAGAAAACTTGAAATTATGTATTAAAATCCAACGTCACAGTGAAATTTTCTAAGAAGTTAAGTTACCTGCAGCCTGAAATACATCTTTTAAAGAAATTTGGCCTCTAGAAATTCATAAAATCTCATTATAAAATTTTTCCACCTGTCAAAAAAACTTAATTTCATAAATATCTGCCAAAACAAAGAAATTTTCCCGGGAAATAAATTAATCAAGAGAATTCCATAGGTCACAAATAATACGAAAATTACAAAATATAATTTCGGAAAAGTAATTCGAAACTGTGGAAGGGCGAAGGAGAGAATGAAAAGCATAAAAGTTCAATGCCATTCAAAGCAATAATACCAAGAAGTCCATTTGTAGAGTAAGCCCGACGAAATGCATTGCAGTTTAAATCATTCACTACAATTACATTAGGATACCAGAAATAATTTCTATAAATATAAATTCAATTCTATGATCAATATTTTACGGAGAAACCAGTTTATTGAAAATTTACCCGCACCATATGATAGCCCCTCAATTTCTTCCATCAGGATCGGAATAGTATGTTTAATACCCTGAAAAGGAGAATATGGGGTGAGCGTGCATTTTTTGAATTTCCTAATGAAATTTTGAGTAGATATTTCCTCACTCAAAGCTGTCTCTAAATCATTGAAATTGGCGGTATGTTTACTACGATTATTCTTCTACTATATTAAATTCTGATAAAGAAATTCTTAGAAATTTCGTTAGCACCACTTCTACGGATTTATCCACAAGAATATCCTCATGAGCCATCGGGGCTTTGCCCTCAATTTTAGTGTTGGGTTACCTCTGGGGCGGGTTAGTGTAGCTCGAAAACGAAGGTCGAACGATCAAGTTACTATGTAAATTTCATGACGATACGATCGTTTTGTTATGGGCAGATCACTTGGCGTCTGTCCTCCTCTGTAGATACTAATGCCAATATACCTTTTATTTTTAATATACCTTTTATTTGACTCACATCGCTGTTCCCTCTTTCTTTTGAGAAGAGGGAGTTAGACATCGGTAATGTATCCTTTTATGAGATTCGTAGCTTGACCGCTCAACCCTTAATGACAAATGACGCATCATATTGCAGTAGGGGGTTACTAATTTTTTTTGGGTACCACTGAATCTGGGCCACCAAGAGGACTTTTTTCTGGAGAAAATCCTTCCTTCTTTACTCTTTTTTCTAGCCATGTAACCCTCGGTTCGGGTATCTAAATACCCTGGTCTAAATTGGGATTTTGGGATTTTTTTTAAAGGGTTCGGTGTGTGGAAGGCATTAGAAGTCGCGAAGGGAGGTTAAAAGTGTGATAGCAACTGTTAGTCGAATAATTCTCCAAAGAGTGCATCCCGATGATTTACAAGAACTTCTATCTTAATAAGCCACAACAAAAGGTCTTTTAACATTAATAATTAAAGTTAAATGGCTCCAAGAGCCACCCCCCCCCACAAAAAAAACTGTTCCACTGCAGGATTGTTGACTATGCTAAAATATGATAATTAGTTCGCCATAAATGGAAAAATTTTCTACTTGGACCTCTCTAAAATTTTTATGAAAATTCTAAGACCGCCCGCTCTTCAGGAAGTGGCAAAACCAGTGAGGAAAGTTATCAAGGTTACGACTTTGTAAAAATGTTTTAAATCCACCATAATTTCACAAAAAGAAGTTAAATCTTATGATCCCTTTTTTCCGAGGTCTTTTTCCACCTCATTACCGAAAGGTTGCGCTTGGGAGGGCGAGCTTACATCCCCTGCAGCTATACTCTAGCTTCAGTCATTGGGGAAGAAAGGCACTTTGAATGTATTAAAAATTGGAAATCTCATGGAATTCATTTCAATCGATAGATTTCGTGGGGTTGACTGAAAGTAAAAATGGGTCATCGGATGTGTTTCAAATGTTTTTACGAGCTACAGAAAAAAAGCTGAGCGTGTCAACTATTTTGATGTGGACACTTTGAATTTAATTAAAAAGTCTCGTTTGATTCGTAAATAGCAATGGATACAAAATATTTGTAATTTTCTGAGAATTTTCTCCACGCTAATCTAAAGAAATGGTCTGAAAGGCATCAGAAGCGACGAAGGAAACGCTCCAGGAATAAACACTGGATTGTACCGGAATGCAATGCAAATTCTGGGAGATTACTTCTGTGGGTGTTCGGATCCGGGTGGTGGGCGCCCTGAATATCGTACATTTCCTGAATTCAGTGCCAATAACGATCGAGTTGCGGTCATGACGAGATAAAAATAAACGCTGGATTCTGTTTAATTTAAGATTGTAAGATTTGAAGAACTCCTGTAGCTTCTGAGGTTTCTCATTTTTTCCAGAACAACACAAGAGAAAGGGTGAATAAAAGAAAGATCTTGGATTCTGTTGTAGATGAATTTTTGTTATTCTTCTCGTTTATGAAGGGATATAAAATTTGAACAGCATTAAAGGATTCCCATAAGCAAGGATTTAGTTTGGCTTTAGCTTTATAGAAATAAAAAATTGTAATAATATTGCTTTGTTTACATTTACAACCTTGTAGTTGCCACTGCTATGAAAATCATGATATTATGAATTAAGTCACTACAACGTTATTGCTTTGCTCTTCTTTTGTATTTCTTCCTTGTGAGTCTTCACAAAACAACGTCACTCAAATTTGTATTAGCCAATCTCAATCTTAATGAAATTCAAAATATCCTCGTCTCCTTTTCTATTAGTTATTGCCCCCTTACTTCTGTAGGTCAAAGCATAACGAGATAGGCTAAGCAGTTGTTTTTATATTGAATTAGAAAACTGAACTGTTCAACAACCTCCTATGGAGTGTAGTGCATCTTAGGACTTAAGGGCTAAGCGACGCCTCTCAAAACCTGTGGAGGTTCTTCCATGAAAATTTTTGTAAATGTTTCCGAAATATTTAGGCATGGAAAGCTCATCTCTAAGATGCCCAGTAAACAGAAACTACTACTTTTCCTTAAGTTGACGTTATTACAACAACAAGCCACCAAGCAGTAGGCCCAATATTTTAAAGTTGCATGCGATCTGCATACATATGAACAGACAAATTAAGAATCACCTAAGCTAAGTGATTAATAAACATGAATGGCCCAAGAATCGAGCCCTGCGGAACACCAATTATGAAACCAGAAATCTCCGGCAAGTGGCTGTCAATCTTATCTCGATTGCCTGCACTTAGAAATGTTTAAATTTGTGAGACAATTTATCTATTTATTTATTTATCAATTTATGATTCAGACTATCGAATGCTTTTGAAAACTCTAGCAGAGATAAATAACACACAATGATCCGCATCAATCGCAAAATGTAGGTTGCTAAAAGCTTCTATAAACTAACCAGAAACCCAGAAAACGTGTACGTTGATAAGGTCATCATCAAAATCGGGGCCAGCTTTGCAGTGTTCAATCTGCAAAACAGTCCAAAAAAAAACACATTTTCCTTCAAGATAGTTTGTTCGAAAGACACTATTTTTGTCAGTCCTCTTGGAACAGCTTAGGGCTCCCCTTTCCAGGCGCCCACGACAATAAATTTACAGATAAGTTCCCCAACAATCTCAGTGAAAGGATTAGCACATCACAAAGGAATATTCATTTATTTAGTGCCAATGAGAGTAGATGTAATGCATGATTTACGGCCCCATATCATATCCAATTGCATATATTTAAGAAATCGCTTCGATTGAGGAGGGAACAATCCTCTTACGAAAGATTTCCCGCTGATGCTATTCCCATAAATCTTATAGAGTTATCAGTAGACAGACAAAATTTCAACCTCAGTAGAAAGCGCGATTTTAAATACGTATAAAAATGTATACCCTGAATTCTGGCAGAGCTCCCTAAAAAACAACATAATTCATTGGCTTACTGCATCTAAATCGAATGCGATTTAAAGAACTGCATCCAAAAGTGTGACTAAGATTGCAATCTCAGTATAAAACTGGGTTAAACTCCTTGGCGCTGGCTTACCACTTTGTCATACTGCAACTGGTCTGCGTCTGTACTCGGAAACCTCGTCCAACGTGAAATAGATTTGAATGCGCAAGTTCTGCACCTTTCCACGCATCGTTTTCTATCGGTATCCATCCTGGGTGAACTGTGAACTTTCTCTCTTTCCCCAACAGAACTAGCTCTGGTTAAGTTTATCGTATCACCTCCTGATAGCATAAAGCTCCACAGGGTGACAGATAGGTGCATTAATTTCCTCCAAGCATGTAGTCATCAAAGCGCAGCGGAAATGTTTGTCTGGCTTGGTCCTAGTGTTCTAAAACAGAACCGGAAAGACGTGGGCACTTTCTGAACCATACCCGATAAATTTGGTATAGAAACAGAAATTTACCTCCAAATGTGCCCAAGTGCCTACGGCACGCATCGGTGGTTAGCTTTCACTTGAAATGGAGGAGAGGCCATGGAGAAAGCTCTATATTACTATTGCCCGTCTGCTCTGCCATCCTCCTGGTGGCCACCAGATACTGACTGATGTGGTACTCGTGGCAAATCCTCCGTTTTGCAGCGTGCCGACCAGTTGTCAGTTGATATTTAGCTGTCAAAAGTATCGGTTGATCCAGTAGTCCTCTTCCTTGTTGGTGTCACTTTACTTTGTGTAATGTCGAGGTTTTCGCTGGTGTTTTGTTCCATGTAAATTTTGCTCATATTATTTATCCAGCGCACATAAATATAGGTGTTTCCCCCACTGGATCTGTGCTGCCTGCTTCCATCTGATCACGCTTTTAAAGGTAGGATTTACGCGTTAAATCGCATTAGCATCAGATTGTCTGCCACCCTCGAAGCAGTCTTTTAAGTGAAAAATTCCTCCTTGGAATGAAATCAATCAATTGCTACTAAAAATAGAAAATCGTCCGAACAATACTGGCACAAGAAAGGGTTATCCAATATCTATTGCTGGAGTACGAAGGTGTAAGGAACCCACCAATTTATCAAGTTCATTAAGATGCTAATTCTGTGTGGTCCAGGGTTTACGTGAGTGTGCTGTTAAGTGTGTCTACTATTTGAAAATTCAAATTTCCATTATTGAATACTAATAGTGCGTGCCAGAGAGTGAAGTGAACAACCCAAGTGCAAGATTTCATTGAAATCCAATCTATTTCAATTGGATTAAGCTCAACTGGAGGAGTGTCTTCGTCAAATTTATGTAAGTTATTCGTTTCTTGTGTTTACTTTTTAGGTTCAGTTAAATAGTGAGGATTTCAAGGACAGGGTCAATAAGAAGGTTTTACTTTTAATAATTGTTTTCATTTTACAATAATTGTTTCTGGGATCAGCATATAAAATCAACTATTTTGACTTATCAGTTTTCAACAAGAAAAGCAATAGTAATAAAAAATAAATAAATAAAGAATGGTATGATTTTGCCCTTTGATAGAAGGTAATAGGAATCATTCACATTTAGTGGACAATTAATATAGAAGTTGTCCTGGCAAAAACTGTTCTAGCAAAAAAAAATACAGAAAAGTAGTCTTAAGGCCAAGATTACTAAAACATTGTAAGCAAACAGTGCGAGTGGGATAGATAAAGCTAACATGATAAAATACGAAAAAAGACAAAACATATGCCAACAAAATTTTACGAGCTAAAATGTCAATTTCCCCGCTGGAACAGAATTTTTCTTTCCCCTTCATTCTTTGTCCTTTTTTTACACATATCATCAATCAATAAAACCATCTCGTTCAGGTTTTCAGTAAAAAAACATGTTGCTGCTATGTATAAATTGGCCTTTATTCTATCAAAACAACGTCGGATTCATGAATGAATTCGAGTAAGTACCATGCTCTACATAGTTTTGTTCCATACTTCCTTATTATGTATAGTGACAAATTAATATTGAGGCTGTTGGAGAAGTGGTCGCCATATTTTTAATTAAAAACGAACGTGTTTGCCTACAGATATGGAAAGAAATGTACAAAACAAAAGAAAATATGCACGCCTTGAAAGTGTTTAACCCAGATCCAAATATACGCCATCAATTTTATTATATCGTGCCCCTTTCAGTTTAATAACTAAAATTCATTCTCCTTGTGGCAAATTTTTTCAACGCGTTTCAATTTCGAAGCTATTTATAAACACGCACAGTGTAATTTTATACAATGGCTTCTCTTACAAGTCGTTAACAATCGTAAAATATTTATGATATTCCTCTGTTTATAATCACGCAATTTTATTTTAGTACTCTTTTCACTTGTCAGTAACTGTCACAGAAGTGTCGTTACTAGTATGATTAGAATGTCCCTATGCGACATAAAATATTTCTGTATCTCTTCTCTGTTTAAAATGTCCTTAATCTGTATTTCATTTTGTCATTTTCGGAATTCTAAAATATTATGTACATCGCCCATTTTGTAGAAGGAAAAAGAACGCATCTGTTTTCTTACTTTTGGCAGTATTTTCACAAATAAAGCTTTTCCCACTTTTAAAGGTCTAAAGCAGATACAACAGCACAGCAAATTTACAATGAAATTGCACAAATTTTCAATCCTCTCCGGGGTTATCAGACTGACTGTAAAAACTCGAAAAAATTTGCAAATCTCTTTTTTTTTTATTTATTATATAATTCGTTTTTTTTTATTTCTGTTATAACTTTGCATAATTTATTTTACAGGGTGTTCCAGTTAAAGTGATCAAATGGAAGTTCAGTGATAGGTCTCCCCGAAGCAAACTAAAAATGTGGCAACGGCACGTTACATTGTTAGACAAAAATTCATATTTTTGAAAAATATCAGAATTAAATGGGTGAACCCGGCTGATTTTTTCTTATAAAATCAAAAACTTCAATGATAATAAGATACATGTAAGACGATTGCATTAAGGATAACTTTATCACTCACATGAGGTCATTAATTAAGTAAAAATACTTAAAATTTGAAAACTTTTCGAAAACCACCAGAATTTTGCAGGTGCATCCACGAACCCAATAAACAACTTTAGTGGGTTGTTATTACTGCAGATGGCTTTGAAAATTAGCTCGAGTGCCGATTTTGCCCTGGTCTCCCCTAGAAAAGTTAGTAAAACTGTCTGGAAATAGTAGTGAAAGTAAACTAAAACAAAAAGTGAAAGTTTACTGAGTTTACTGAAAGCAACGTGAATTTCAGGAGGAGTTGATAAGAAATTAAAACTTAATCCAATCTTTTAAACTTTACGCGACCCGGTGTCTTCCGTAACTTTATCGTTGTGAAAGTTCTATTTCGAGGAGAAAATAATACTATATCGCACCCAACAAGTGTTCAGGTGAAGCATTACCCCCTCTCCATCAATCTAGTTGGCGAGATTGTGGATTATATGGGACACGTAAGAGAACTCAACACTATTAATTTAATATTTACATAATTCGCAAGACAAATGGTGATAGAAAAACATTTATATCCCTTACAGATTTTGTACTTCAACACGTTAAAGGTCGAGTTTAACCTAATGAGAGGGTGGATCAAGTATATTGGTTCGAATAATTTTGGACGTTTTGTAATTCCTCCTCAAATTGTATCTCTTTTGTACTATAAGGGTACCCCCTTTCTCCAGGTTTAAATTGACCTTAATATTTGTTGAAACCCATAATTTATTCTATTCCAAGCTCAGAAGTTTAAAAAATGATTTTCTACCCATAAAGCATTTACCTTTCAAACGTATTTACCACCAAATCAAAACCAGAAGCACCCACTTTTTCAAAAAATTGACAACTTTTCTAAATCTAAACACAACCAGACTCCTATAACAATGGCAAATTTGGATATTAATAATACCAACGTAAAATCTCTAAGACGTAACATGGAATGATGGAATCGTAAAAAACAAAGCCATTGAGTAGTATTTTACTTTTATGTTGTCATCCAAAGAATATTAATCCGAAAAGATACAACTATTGAAAAGTTGGCCCATTCATGCTAATGCCAGTGTTGTATACCTTCCAGTATAATTAACCTCAATTCAGGACCTGTAGAAAATAATTCTTGGGTAAAGAAAAGGGGTTCATTACAATACATGTCAATTCGATAATTGCTCCTTAGGAACTCTGTAATTTTTCAAAACTGTCTTTGTCCAAGGCTACACAGAAAATTAGTTCAGCGTACTCAACGGATGTGCAGTGCGTGGTTTGTATTATATGTATACATACCTATGTCGGTAAACGTATGAAAGGAACTTTTTGTCTTAACGACAGACACCATTAATTACCTGAAATTATATGACAACTGGTACTCTGATTTCATATAACGTTGGAGTTTTGCTAGTTAAAAATTCTTCGAACAATTGAATATTTATTTCTTGCTGTAATGATATGTGTATTTAAAAGTATGCGTGTATGTATCTTACACAAATTATATTCCTTGAAAACAAAAGTGGAAACTTTCATCTTTTCGATTGAGTTTGAATTTCTTTTTTAGTCTATCTCCAAGTGTTTGAACTTTGCACACTTGTTTGGAAGACTTTCGACTTTTTAAAAGATTTAAAAAAATGAAAAGTTCTCTAAAAGCTCTGGTTCTTTATTTTGTACAGCAGATATCTTGCAGTATAGCATTGATTCCCTAATGAATATTTGAACGTGAGAGTTTGGGAATAATTTTTTGATAAACATGAACTTAAAGAAATCTTCACTACATGAAATATAGTTAAATCTAATATCAAGCAGAAAACTTTTGTAAAGTACCCTGAAAATCAATTAATCTGCAGCTGTACGGCGAATGTAGCTACTTAAAATTGTTTAATTATTTTCTCATTAAAGAACCACATTATTCACCTCTACACAGCTATCGAAATTTTTAAAAACCGAATTCATTTCTCGCACACGAAAACATTCTACAAAGTTATATGAAATCTATAAATTAAATATGGCAAGGGAGAGAACACCTTCAACTTATTACGGAGAAAATTTACTTGAACATAAGTTTACAAGGTGCAAAAGAATCTTTTAAAAATTCATCAAATCATTAGAAGTACATTAATGTTTTAAGAGGATAGGAACTTGCCAGGCTGGTATTGGTGAATTTTTAATTATTTCTATCTGACTGAGGTATATCGCTAAAACTTTGTACCATTTTATAGCTGAATGCAACTGTTCTTCACGGTGGTACATTAATTATAATTTTATCGTAATTTGGAAGAGTATGAAATTCAGGTGGAGCTTGAAGTTATTGCCAAGAACTCTAAAAAGTTCTTTCTAAAAATGGCATCAGAGGAATATTCTTGCCATTTTTCTTAAGTAAAATACAGTCCCTTTAAAAACAAATTAATTAATCTTCTTCAAAAACTGGTACATAGTTTGTAGATTTAGAAATTCGTCCTTAACAGTAATTACTACTACTTAATAATACACAAGCACAGTAGTCTCTTGGCTACAATTTTTTCGATAAAAACTCTTCTTTTGGGGAAAAATAAAAATAAAAGAACCCCCAAAATCTTGTTGTTGCCTAAAAAATTAATTGGTGAATCAGTGAGAGCTTTGAGTTTTTTCGCTTTTTAATTCCAGAAAAAATTATGTAAAACCAAGGGTTTGTTAGACGTTATGATCACAGTGACCCACTCTCCCCTCCCCTCTGGATACGCCCTTGGGTGTTTGACTGTTCATAGTTTCTTTTATTTTTCTTGTTTTTGGTTTCTTTTCCATCGGAATTAATGTGTTTATTAGAGTAAAATATTTATAAACTTGGGTGATATGATACTTAAAATATTTCTGTCTTGTAACACTTTTGAAGTGAAATAAACAAATTAAAATTGAAATAGTGAAACATGAGAGAACTATTTAGTAACAGAATTTTATTTTTAAAGTTTATTTTATCGTTAACTTTAAACTTTTTAATTTAATATGCTTCATACGCCTTAGAATCCAATGTTTTTAATTTCTAGTTTATGTCCTGGTTGTTTCAAATATTTTGATAATCCGAAGAATGGATTGGCTTGCATTGCAGCTTGTTTATGTTCAGGAAATCTCATTTTTTGGTATTCCTAACGTAAATCGCGATTTAAGCTTATATTTCTACCTATTTTAAAATTGATTTATTTCTACTTATTTTAGAGAATCCACTAGGCGGTTTTTCAGGGTTACAGATCAAGGGTAATTCAAGTTATCTTCGGGATACCTCAGGGAAGTGAGGTCGCCACCCTCTTATAGTTATTCTATCCATCTTTTGAAACCTTTCAAAATTTTACTCTGCGGCGACCATAGGGAAGATTTTTATTTTATAAATAATATAAATAATTATGTTTTTTTTTTCAAAGTAACCTAAATATATTTGGTGCATGTACAACGACTTAAATTTCAATGAATGCATCTGACAGAGAGGTTACCAGTCAAAATGAACTCAAATTGGATTTACGACATTCCGAGAAATAACTCCAAGTTTGAATTTTCCAAATAAAAGAGTTTTTTAACTGTTAAGTTACTTTATACCTTGTATAATTCGTTTGTCAGGCTACTCATTCAGAATACATTTCAAGTATGGAACTCTTTCTCCCTGTTCACATTGGTCTCCAAGAATCGGATATCTTCCTTCAATGGCAAAAAATACGCCATAAATTTTTTTGTCACCAGTATATATATATACTCTTCTTACTTCCTACTAGTCCCAGGTAAATAAAACATGAAACAGTCAACATATTTTATAAGGTAAAAAAAATAAAAATAAAAATGAAAAATTACGCACAATTGATAAAATTGAATTTTGATGCCGTGGTAAAGTGCGTGGCTCCACTATTCACCGATAAATTGTACACGAAACCATTAATTTTACAAAGTGTTCTTCATTAATAATTCATTTAATTTTCGTTTGGGAACGAAGGAAATAACCAAAAGCACGTCTGAGCTAATTTCCTCTAATTTCCTTGAAATTTTTCCTCGTTAAAATGACAACGATCAATATAAAATAAAATGCTACTTTGTCCTAATCGTGTTCTGCATGGGCCACTAAAGCTGTTAACGATGACATTAAACTCTTGAGTGATGTCGTTTAAAATCAGTGAGATAAAAGCTGATTTTTTAGGATGTGGAAAATGTTTTTGTCATTTTTTATTTCTTATGAAAATGGAGTTGTAATATTTATTGAAAGTGGTAAGGATATGTTACGGACAGGAATTGTAGACAATAATACTTGTATTTAAAATTTGAAATTAATACTCCACGATATCTAATTTTCTTCTTAGTTTTTCTTTTCCCACAATTTCTCAAGTTTATTTATGTGCACAAATTTCTTTTTCAAGACAACCTCAAATTAAGTTAATGGCATTAAGTATTCTGACCCAGTTGTGGCTAGTTGTAGCAATTCACCACAGTATACTTTCTTCACTGTACAACATCTGCGAATGAATAATTCTGAACTATTTGTCTAATTTCAACTTTCATCTATCTAGTCTTGAAAGGACCTGAAGAAACTGACAATTCTCATTTAATTCCAGAGTTAAGTTGTGGCGTAATTTTCATAAAATTTAATACCCTCAATTTGTATTAGTTGGTTAAAATGTGAAATGTTTAATAATAGTAATTACCTCGTTCGTGTGGTGGAAGACAACAAGAAATAAAAATAAAGAAATAAAAAGATTTTAATTATCTTAGTACATATTTGCTTTTTTTAACAATAGGACTTAGTTTGTTACTTTACATAATTTACATTAGTACATATTCTGAATAATGACAAATGGTCACCCAAAATCGATCCTGCATCGATTAAAATTTTTTAGTTTGGGAGTTTTAGGGATATGGTTTTATTCTGGTTAAGATGCTTAAAATCAAAAAAGCCTGTATAAACTATGTGCTCTACTTTTACAAAGGACGGTTAACAAGTCTCCTATTAAAATGAAAAAAAAAATGTCTTCTGTATAAAAATTTTACAGGATTTTTTATCCAATTTAATTAATTCATGCAGTAGCTTACAGAAAAATAGTTAAAAAAAAAATTAAAAGAAGAGGAAGATGGAAACAAATTGTAGAAATGCATGTAACTAAAGATTCTACAATAAAGTAAAATAAAACAGAGTAATAGCAAAATAATATTAAAGGAAAAAAGCGAAAAATGGCAAGTAAAAAAATAGAAAATCAAGCACAAAATTATAATTGTAATTATAATAAATAAAAAACTCTGTAAAAGAAAGAATCCAAAATATTAATTATGTTTTTCTATTCAAGGAAATTTAGAAATATTTAATGGTAAAAAATTTCTGGTGTACCACAGCTCTGGTAATCTAATATTTTTTTGAAGTTGTAAACAATCTTCTTAATTATCAATTCTCTCGATTTTATAGGGTCATTTTTGTTTATGAAATTAAATCATCTTTTGATACCGAAAAAGAATTTTTTCAATTAGTAAGTTCTCGCTTGAACCAACTAATGTTTTTTGGAGCATAAAGTTCTCATCTAAATCTACTTCTGAAGTAGTCCAACAACTCATGCAATTTACTGGCATCTACGTTATCCACAAGTTGAACATGTCCATTCCAATGGAAGTAATTCTTTGTTAATCCTCACATAATCCATACTAAATCGAAAATAATTTCTTATATTGGCTTATTTTGGTATAAGACCGAAAATATTTTTGGAAATCCTCCTGCTTTGATGTTTATGCTATGAAAAGGTAATTATTTCAGATTATTTTTTGTTAGTCCTCTGGCAATATTTCCCTTGGAGCATTCATTTTTATTCTTGGAAGAGATAATTTTGCACCTGGAAATTCAAACACATAAAGCTGTTATAGTCT
>QYTT01094712.1:17514-43272 GCA_006980735.1 Dasypogon diadema
TTTTCAGTATTGGTTTAAAACCAACGAACAGTTTAAATGGAGTTTAACGTAGATGATAGTTTAAACTAAACTGCATTCAATCGTCGCTATATGAAATTTCGTTCAAGTGATTTCCGATGATTTTTTGATGCAAATTGTGATTGTAAGGAAAAATATTAAATTAATGAAAGGAATTCGGTGGTGTTTTTTAAATACATGACCTTGATATTTACAGTAGTCCTCAAAGCAGACAAAAGCTGCGTTCTTTTGGCAGCAGAGTACAGAGTTGTCATACATTAACTGGGTTTAATTAACTCGATTATTTAACCGAGTTAAAAAGCTTACTGGATTATTTAAGTCTTTTATGGGAAAATAGATGGCGCTGACATTAAGATTAATTTAAAGCTAATAACGATCTTTACTTATCTCGGGTTTGCTTAAAAAGAGGGAAAGAGAAGAAGAAGAATTAGCTATATACTCCATGGATTCCAACCGTTCTTTTCAGCTTTCATAACTCTGTTGCCCAAAAGAACACAGCTAAAGAATGTTGGACGTTCGTTTAGTTAAACGCTTGTATAACTTTCCTTGAAAAGCACCAAGGGTTTAAGTACTTGGTTTAAAGTTGCTTCTGAGTTTAACTAAACTAACGCTTAAACTTTAATTGGATATTAAAGTCATTTTATTTCAACGATTAATTAAATGTTTTCTTTTACAAATTGCATGTAAATTGCATATAAGCCATTTTTTGGGTGCCACAAGCAACATTTAGAACAATTTTCTTATTTTAGTTTAAGAACATTTCTTATTCAGCTTACTAACGCTAAAATGAATAATGTGCGTATTTTGTACTACTCAGCAAATCGTCAGTCTTCAGAATTCTTAGTTTTTACGGATAGTTTTCTTCAATTATAAGTATGCCTTCCCCGTTATATTTTTATTATGATAATTAGTGTTGAGTTTGATAAAAATCGTAATTACTCCTCATCAAAGATAAACTACTGTAGAAGAAGGTGGGGGAATGATGCACGTGTGAGTAATACCGCCACTAACTAGTTTACCAAATATGGAGCACGTTGGGATATATGACATCATTACAAAAAGCAAATATTGCTATAATTTTTAGTGACGAAAAAAGGTTATATCATTGCAGAGCATTTTTAGATCAATATAAGATTGTAATTTCCCAAATAGTTCTAAATATTCACAAAAGGTATCAAGTATCAAGAACTGATGATACATTAACATTTAGCTTCTTCTTTAATCAATAACATCGTCACTTTGGACGGTGTCATCCTTAACGCTTATAATATCAATGCCGAGCACGCATGGTGGACGTTACTAAAATCCTCACCTGGGGCCGAGCAAAACCCAGAGCCATATGATTTCCCTTAAAAGATCTCCAAGGGTTCTGCCAGAGTTTGGAACTTTGTCCTTTTAGCCAAATTCCTAGCATTTGGTCTTTACCATTGTATTCTAATTTAGATTGGCCACTCCCTTTCTGACCGTTCCATTCTGTTACTCTGGACGGTGTCGTCTCCAACGATTAGAATATCAATGCCGAAGTACCGCAGGGTTCTGTATTATCCACCAGTCTCTTTGTGGTCTTCATTAATGACCTCCTATCTCTTACCACCAGTCCAATTCACACATTCTTTGGAAATGACAGTATCCTTGATTTCGAGAACTCATTTGCATTAGTAGCTGACTCCTGCCCCGCGGTAATGCCACTGACAACAAACGAACACGCATGAGTGGATCACTTGACGAACACATTAGTAAAATCCTCGCCTTGGGAAGAGTGAACCGCGTTGAGTTCAATGCACTCAGAATTAGAAGGTATGTCATTTCTCATAAAAGAACTCCAAACCTCTCTCCGCCTGTCTTCGTCAATGGGGTAAGCATTTCCAACTCGCATAACTTTAACATCTTAGAGATCTAAATACCCAACAACCTTAGCTGACTGGATCAAATCTTTGATATTGCAAAGAATGCGATGAAATACCTAGGCTTCCTGCATCGATGCAATAAATACTGTTGTTGTATGTCTGCGTTGGTGTTGTATTGTCTGCGTTGGGCAGAGTCCAAAAGAATGACTTTTAACTCATTCACGACAAGACGATTACCTCTAAAATTGATTCTTTGGAGCACCGACGCAATATCGTTTATCTAATGTTCTTTTATCACTACTTTAATGGACTAATCTCTCATAAACTAATTCCTATGCGTAATACCCGCGCATCGAGCCGTCTTCACCTTTTCGTCCTCGGGAACAGGAGAACAAAACAGTGAAGATTAGAGGACCCTTCTTGAGCAGAGCTGTAAGAATGTGGAATAGACGATCATCTTCTGTTTCAAAATAATTGTAAAACGTGCTATCAGATTCACCAGTTGTAATTGAAACTCTTTTTGTACTTATTTAAGAATCGTTAGAAATTAACCTCAAAACACGATCGCGTACTTTAAGGATTTGTTCCCTAACTTGATGATAACAACGCGACTGGAGGGATTCCTTCAACGAAAATAAAAGTATAATTCCCCTGGCTAATTTCTTTTTTTTTTGTTAATATACCACTTTTCGAACGAAAAAAACTAGTGCTTGGTGTAAAAATTTTAGAAGATTAAGAACAACACATTAACAACAACACATTTTAGGAAAGTTTTTGAAAAATTCAACTTAACTGGATAACTGAAGCATTTGAACATGAATTGTAGCAAGGACTCAACTTTGATCTTACGAGGGAATTCATGAGAAGTTAGGTGGCAGCACCCATTTTCAAAGAAAAATTTAAGGGGAAAGCAATAATTTTAGGGACACAGGTCCACAGCAAAAGTGTAATCAGAATTCTCCTAGAAATCCTTTGACATACTCCATTCTATTTATTTACCGAACACGCTATACTTAAAGACGGTTATATTTTTACACTGCACATTTTCACTTAACAATTTTTCAATTGAAAAGTTCATTTTCCTTGTAAAATATAATTTCTCTTTTCTTTTCTTCAAAACAGAAAATATTGCGCCGAGTGGCATAAATAATTCATAGAGCACTGATACTTGTTACCAAAAGTCTGCCTAAAAATCTATGATAAAAAGTAAATATCTGAACAATCACAAAGGAAATGGGAATACCAATATATATATATATACGCAGTGTGGTCCAAGTATTCGTGGCCTCGAAGAGTTCTGATTAAAATTTCCTGGAATCCTTTTCCCACCTGATACCCTCAACCTTTTTGAGGATACAAAAGCCCCTGTCGGGACAATATTATTCAGTTTGAAATAGTAGTTGTGTTCTTTTGGGCAACAGAGTTATGAAAGCTAAAAAGAACGGTTGGAATCCATGGAGTATATGGATAATTCTTCTTCTTATCTTTTCCTCTTTTTAAGCGAATCCGAGATAAGTAAAGACCGTTATTAACTTGGAATTTACCTTAATGTTAGTTTTGCCCACATTAGTGCATATTTTAATTGCTATGATGAGTAAAATCAACTTTTAAACACAAAAGCTTTCAATAAGCGCCATCTATTTCCTATAGAAGACTTAAATAATCCAGTAAGCTTTCTAACTCGGTTAAATAATCGAGTTGATTTAACCCAGTTAATGTATGACAACTCTGTACTCTGCTGTCAAAAGAACGCAGCTAGTCATTCGAAAAGTGATGTGAACTGCCTAGAAAAGTGAAAATGTTGAAAATTGAAATAGTAAAATTTTTAACAAAAGATGGATTAATGCCGACAGAGATCAAAGAGGGGATTGATCGTATATACGGAGAATCTTCATCATAATTTTCGGTCGTTAAACATTGGTCAAAGCTTTTTCGCTGGGGACGGCAGTCAATTGAAGTTGATCCATCACAGTGTGGAGGGCCAACAACGATAGTTACGCAGGATAAGAGGACATAGACACTGTTTTCCACAGGATTGCGATAGGAGATGAAACTATGGTTCTTTACCATGATCCTTTGTCCAAAATGGATTAAATGGAGTGGCATCGCCCCGGAGAACCAATGCCAGCAACAGCGAAGGTCACACAAAGCACCAGAAAGGTCATGACAACAGTTCTCTGTGATACTGATGGTATTCTACTGCTGGACTTCAAGGAACGTAATACCGTTGTAAATGCCACATATAATACTGTACTTCTGCGAAAGCTTCGTAAAGCCATTATCGAGGCTTTCGTAAAGCCATTATGCGGCCGTAAGTACTGCTGCTATCTTAGAGGCTGCTATTAAGAAATGCGGTTTGGAGGAATTGGATCATCCACCTTAAAGTCCAGACTTGGCCCCAAATGACTGTTTTTTATTTGCCCAACTATTAGGTTGTTGCACATGAAATGTCGGATATTTTATAGGAACTTTAAAAGACTGTTTGCTCGTTTTGCACTGTGACGCAGTTTTCCCTCGGTCAGGTTCTGGTCTGGTCTGGGTAATGCTCGGGCGCCAATCTAGGGGAAAACTCAGTCCAATATTGCTCCGGGTAGGTCCAGTGGAGACAGGGTTATTCACAACAGTGGTTTATCCTTTTTAACCGCTTTATTAAAATTCAACCCTATTCCCTAATATAATGTCAACTACACTATTTTGATACCTAACTAGGCCCTAATACAAAAGAAGCTAGTCTAGCTGGCTTAACTACGGTGAGGGGGAAAGGGAGAGACATTCCGTTGTCCACGTACTAGTCGTCCTGGTCTCCGTTTTCCACGTACTGCCAGGCAGGAAGTTACAGGTGCGTACTCGAATATCCTCCCGGTCCTGCCAGTACGGATATTCGCGGGATGTCTGGTATTCGGGGAGCTTGGGTACTCGGACACGGTAGGATGGGAAAAGGTGCTGACTGTTCCGAGTTCGAGGCTATATACACTTCATTTCAATTTTACATGCGAATCATATAGTGAAGACACATTTCACATTCGCATACAGACTGGTCGGAGTTCGAATCTCGGTCGGGCCATTATTTTATTTTGATTCACTGGAATTTCTCGAGCTCGTACAGAGGGGTCTGGAATCAAATCTCGGCTTGTTTACATTTTTTTCTTATTTTATGTACGGGCCGCAAAAGGTTCGTTACAGCACATATATTTATTAATCAAAATAGGCACAATTAGATGCAATACACATCTCCCAACGTGATACAAGCGCGCTTATGCCAGTTTTGTAGAAATCCGAATTTGTGGACTGAAGAAATTCGTCGAAGGCGATTTTGATGGCTTCTTCATTATTGAATTGTTTCCCTGTCAAAAAGTGATATAAATGTTTGAAGAAGTGGTAGTCGGTTGGCGACAAATCCAGTGAGTAGGGTAGATGAGAAAGAAATCCTACTGCAACGCCTGTAATTTCTGGATCGTAGTTCTTGCCACATGGCTGCTTAACGCTTAGTTTTTGGTGCATTTCTTCTAGTTGGGGGCAGTATTTCTCAACGTTGATAGTTTTACCAGTGTTTAAGAAGGAATAGTGGACAATTTCAGCAGCAGACCACCAAAAAGTCACCATTATCTTCCTCGGATGAAGATTCAGCTTAGGCATGTGTTTTGGTGCATCGTGAGCATCTAACCATTGTGCAGTTCGGTGACGATTATCATACAGAATCCACTTTTCATCACATGTCACTATTCGGTGTAGAAACGGATCCGTTTTGTGTCGGGAGAGCAGAGAAATGCAGATTTCCAGCCTCAATTGACCATGTTTCGTTCAGTCAGATCATGAGGGACCCACTTGTTGAGCTTTTTGATTTTCCCAAGCGCTTTTAAGTGACGGGAAACTGTTGAATAATGCACATTCAATTTTTCTGCGATATCCCTTACAGTTTGGCGAGGGTCAGACTCCACTACAGCTAGCAGTTCGTTGTTGTCGATGGATGGTCATGGATGTCCACGTGGCTCACTTTCAAGACTCATGTCGCCCGACCATCGCTGTACGGTTCGTTTATTTACAGTCTCAGGTCCTAATGCGCTGTTGATGTTTCTGGCTGTCTCCGCTGCGTTGTGCCCGAGTTTAAACACGTAAAGGAAAAGTATCAGTTTTTCAGTATTACCCATATTTTGCATTTTTTCACCCTGTCCTATTGCTTTAAAGTCTAGCACTGAACTGATACCGTTCAAATGTGCCGGAGTACATCTACTAGGACAATCAACAACATCGTGTCCCTCTCGTTGCGGTTTTTGACATCACGATCGCACCCAACTTAACTTCAAACCGGAATCCGACATTTCATATGCAACAACCTAATAAAATCAAATTTGCGGGAAAGAAAGTTTAGCTCCGACGAGGAAATCCAATGTGTTGAAATAAAGGGAGAATATATCGAAAAATAACCACTGTGTTTCTCCTCTCTCACCCTTCCCTCTAACATAGGCCACGATAGGTCCAAGTAGACCGCACTACGTATATTTGCTTTCCGAAAACATACGAAAACCAGAAACGATTTAAACCAGTAAAAATATGGATAAATAATGAAAACCAAAGTAATGATGATGTGGAATAAAATACCTACAAAATAATTACTATCTTCTTTCCCTTATTATGGAAAATTTATTAGAAGTTCTCTGAGTAAAGTGCGGAAGTAAAAGAGACTTTTCCAGTTTTAAACGCAAGTCAGTAGTAAGAAATCACGAGTATAACCACAACTGGTGGTTACAGGAGGTCATAATAGAGTTAAAAAAATTCCTAAGTTTTTCACACAGGTTGCGTAAGAAATAGGATTTTTATTGGGATAGATAAATGGAAGAGACAAAGTATCAAACAAAGAGCGATAGATATATAGGTAGAGCCTGAGTTTTACAAGGGTTTAAGATCAGTCGGTTTTCCACAGATCTTTTGGAATTATTTTCAAGGTCCTCCTTAATTCTATTAACGAACAAGTCCGAAAGGGCGACTAAAATAAATTTGTATATCGTTTGCATACATATAGACAGATCAGTTGACAATTGTAGGTAGGTTATTGAGGAATGAATTGAAAAGTAGCGACCCAAAGATAGAGTCCTGGGGTACGCATGATGCCATACTAAGTCTAGAGGATTTAGAGTCACCGACTGTAACCTGTTACCAACGGTTTGACAAAACAACTGCTAATTAGGCGAACAGCAGATGGACTAAAGTTGAAGAGACTGTTCGTACTGCAACTCACATAATCACAGACATAATTTTGTTTCTAAGTATTAAATATACCCTGTCACAGTTTTCTTAACACATTGCGGACGGGAACTATTTCAACATGGCTGTTTGTGCATTGGTGAAAACGAGAATTCTCTTTTTCTGTCCATAATGTGTTACTATAAGTTGTCATTCCGAATCGAAAAAAAATATATATCTTCACATATTCCCTCAACTTGCTAAATATGACGTTATTTATCGTTTTTCTAGATTCGGATTTCTATCATTGACAGCTTCCCCTGAAAAGTCATCCACATTACCCAGTGCTACGAAAAATATTTCCGGCTATTTTTCAAATAATTCGCTGTCACGAATTTTTCATCGATTTCTCAAGCTTCTCCTCATGTACTTCCATTAAATTAGTTACAATTAGAAAAAGGTTAAAAGTGATGGAAAATAGCTAAGCAGTATACAATGATTAAATAATGAGCTTTTGCAAATTTCTGTGCCAGGAAGTTAGGTTTGCCTCGAAACTTTTATCATTAAAAAACAAAACCCCAACAACTTTACTGTGCCAAAGAGCACTCTGTAACCGAAATAATGGTGCGTCTGCTAAAGGCCTTGATAAATATTAGAAAATGAGATTTTAAATTAAGGAAGAGGTTTCGTACACCATGTACATGCTGTGAAAAGGGTTAAACAAATTACGTATAAGCGTATTTAATGTAATTAAATTACCTGCTTCTATATCCCATATAAGAGGGCATTGTTAAAAATTCTATATTGATCACAATTCGTAACAAAAAGGTGGAATAAATCATTGTCTAGTCCAGTGTGTACTGGAATGGAACAATCTCTGTCTCCATTATAGATTTTTTAAAAAAATGTAACATTACAGTAATCTGGAAACTTAACTTTCCTAAAGCAAGAAGATAGAGTTCAACATTCATATTCATTTATTTCATTTCAAGCAGAACAAGATTATAAATATTTTAATATATAATCAAAATTAATATAAAAATATTAATTCAACTTTTAAACTAAATTTAATAAGAAAGTTATATAGACTGAATTATGCTGATAGAAAAACGAAATAAAGAACAAAAAGTAAAATAAGTAGAATAAAAGGGGATACAATATGAGAGAAAAAATAAAAAGAAAGAGGAAAGAGAGAAGGGCACCTGGACGGACGCAAGCTTGTGGGCAATATCAAAAGTGAAGCAGTAATCACAGTAAAGCAGCAAATAAACACCGGAAGGAGACTATGGGATATTTAAGTGTACCTTCACCATTTTTTGAAAGCGATCAGCTGCTGCCGTCTTCTGCGACCAAGAACTGACTGAAAACGAAGGGATTGTAGTTTCAAATGCCTTTGGGAACGAAGAAAGATAAAATTGTCGAAGATATACCAAGTCTGTTTTGAGTATACCGTGTAAGAACTTGTAAGTACGGTACGTTTCCAAAGAGCAACCTAGGATTGTATTCTGTTGCAAATGTGCTTTTGACAAAAGTATTTATTATGTCTTGCCGCAAATAGTTTGGAATAGCCGCCTTTTACGATGTGTAGAGCTTACTGGGCATAAGGCAAATACCACTGACGTATATATATATTTATATGCATGTCCCACTTACACTTAATCAAGATTTTAGAAAGGCTATTCTTCGAAAAAAGTACTATTAACTAGTAAACTAGTAAAATGGCGAAAAAATCCTAGAATGCGGTTATATTTTTTACATTTCGTAAAATATCTTCTAGTAAGATATGCCGGACTAGATACTTTGAAATCCAGTTTAACTTTATAATTCTTTCTTCAAGCCCTGCAATCGTATGCAATTTGTTCAGTAGACTCTATCAGCAAAGTTTCTTGTGGAACTTTGGAATGTACATTCTTATTAAGAAATACTTAAATGGCGAAATTTCCATTACTTCTTTTAACGTGAAGGAGGAAATTTGAAAGTACTTCTCCCAGCATAGAAACGGAGTACACAGATTTTCACAAAATTCGAACACCGAGTAACTCATTATATAAAATTGTGGTCGTAAATTGAAGCACTGTAGTCATTCACCTTAGCAATCTCCTTAAACAGATTTCAATTTTAATAAGCTCAAGTGAAGCTTGAGACTGTTTCAGAATTCACTGCTCTTCACTTGCGAAGTTTCTTTCAATCAAAATTTTCACGTGATCCCCAGGTATTTAATTAAATTACCCCCCCTCATACCCACAAAACTTATCTCGCCCGCATCGTCCAAATTCCCTACACATGTTCCCTTCTTTCTTTCTCCCAAGTGGGCATGATGAAATTTTATTAGAACAGGTGAAATTTTCTGCACGCAGCTTTAGCAGCTTATTTCTGTCGGTTTAAAGAGGATGAGGGTGCTTCTCTTGGGGTACCTGAAATGGTTAGAAAATTTACAGAGCTTACACCCTCCAAGTGGGAGATTTAACAATTACTTCGTGTACTAAAAAAAATATCGGAAATTTCGAATAATTAAATTTTATCTTGTACGGAGCAAATTAGTTTAAATTGAGTCTGGAAGCAATGTGCCCCAAAGCGACTGAATGTAAGGAAGTTTAGGGCTCGTTTTACATTTCAAGAGAAATTGGGAAAAAACTAGGAAATTTCTTAAAACGTTAAATTAATGGGCTTGTTCTGACAGAGGAATTAAGTAAAATTTTTTCGAGCTTTGAGGCAAGGTATAGGTCCGAAATGTTAAAAACACGAAAAAGGAAAACGGTCCTGGAATTGGTATCGTTCAAACATCTGTTCGTTTAGGTCCGCTACGAGTTTTTTCTCTCGCATCCTAATGGATTGGAAGGATGTTTCAAAAACTTGCTGAATGCAACAATTCTGTAGAATTATGTTTTCCTTTCAATTCAGGGAATTCAAAAGGATGGATCGGAAAATATTTAATGAGGACATCTTCAGCAGCGGCGAAATAAACATAATTTATGCCTTGTAATTAGAAAAGTTTCATTAGACATTTTTTATTTATTAAATAATTTGTAAAACTGTGCTTTTTGCATAACTGATTCAGGATTAAGGGACATTGGGATTTTATTTATTCTGGAGCTTCAAGCAATAACAAGGACAACTTTTCTCAAAATTAGAAAAAAATAATGCTTTAAACACAAGATAGAATATTTTAATTTCGGAATGGAATCAAGTCAAACTCAGGTTTGCATTTCATTCATAATTATGAAAGCACTGAATCCTACTAAATACTACTATTATAAATGTGAAAGTTTGTATGTTTGGATGTTTGTTACTCAATCACGCAAAAACGGCTGAACGGATTTGTATCAAATTTGGCACACGGAATACTTTAATCCCAGTAAATGACATGGCTTATCAATTTTAAGTTAATATACTTCTATAGACGACATTGTATAATTTATTATTTTCCGCCAGTATGTGTAAGCTTTGGGCACTCGTTACTCTTGAGCAACCGACATAAAGCTGACCATGTGAGAAGCAAGGAGTGCCCAAATGAATTCTTGCCACTTTCAGCGTTTGGCCCTGGGACTTATTAATGGTGAATGTATATGCCAACTTTAGGGGAAACTGCAACCTCTTAACCCGGCGTCATTGGGGATGGATCAAAATGACCCGTCGTGTTTTAAATTGCTTGTGGTTTTATAAATACGCGCGCGACGTTGCCGCTCTTCTCAGTAGCTGGACGCGTTTCTTTAAACGTTTTTATCGAGAAATCAGTCGGACAACGATCGCGCTGCGAGTTACACGTGCCGAAAGCTGAAAAAGGTAAATATGACCCTTCTCCGTAATCAAGGTAGCTATTGTACGCCATTTTGCCCATGTGTAATTTTCTCACTTATCGTAGCTTTTAATGGTATTTTTATGCTATTTTAAACATGCATGCCGTTAACGGGGCTATAATGCACCGAATAAATAATGAGTCAAACCAAAAACGACGTCCGTACTTGAAAAATTTAGGCGTTGCCCTAGTGTTTGAACATATGAAATTCAGACAAAATGTTACACGCTTACCCCGATAAATCCGAAAAATCGGGCTATTCATTAACGTATTACCAGAGGAGCCTCCAGCAAAGAGGGTCAGTGTTCGTAAAAGATGCCAAGTGTGTCCCGCAAGGAAAGACCGAAAAACCACCCATACGTGTCATGGTTGCAATAAGTATGTTTGTCCTGAACACATCATACCTTTTCGCGCCAACTGCATTCATAACGATGATTCGAATTAACTTTTTGTTATTTTTTCCCAAATATTAGTTTGTTAAGTTCCTCAAAGTGTCATTTCAATTAAAGGAATGATAAAAAATAAGTGTTCGGCATGATTAAGCTAGACGAAGCTGATTTTGTTAACTTTTATTAAGTGATATGTTTATTGGTTAAAAAAATAAATAATTAATATATTTTTGTCGATATAATGCCATGTTTTATTTCCTTAATAAAGTGCAATATAGCACTATAAGCAAAATTTCTATTTTTTTTTCATAAGTATAATGAAATAACTGGTGTTTAATAAGTGGGTAATGATGACCCTACCCCTACGTAACAAATTTCCACCCACATGACGCCGGGTTAAATTGAAATGGCAAATTATTTGGGATAATTGGGACAATGCAGGCACTAATTCTTAGGTAGATATATTTTGTAACAGCCGGCAGAATTGAGAAGCATTCATCGACACGATTTCCTATATCTATCATCCGAGATGAGATGCAAGAGTGGTGACACATTGACAACAGGTGGCGATCAAGATGAGTATACACCTGATTAGTCCGGGTTCCCATCATAGGCAGTACTAGAGCTCCCACAAGGGCCTAGTATGCACCTATCAACAACGGTAGCGGTGCAATATTGCAATATTGGCTCCTATTGTGTTCCTCGGTTCTAGAGAAAAAAATTATCACCGCAATTCGAATTGTCGATTTCTGCTATTTAGCCCGGTACTCCGTGTTCAATAGTCTGGGTTCCAGAAAAGGGTTAGCTAAGGTGAGCACTTTGCCCCATTAAAATGTGCCAATCATGACAAAATTAATTTCACACCAGTTCGCATACTGTACAAGGTGTAAATTAAAGGAAGTAAATTACTGAAAGCGGATTGAAGAGAGAAGTTGGAGAAAAGAGTTAGCTAGGAAAGGAGGCATTGCTCAAATTCCTTGTTCAGTGGGTTGGATTATTGCACGTGTGTTAATCTGTTGAGTGGAAAGCGTTCTTGGCCGCAGTGAGGTGGAATCACCTGGACTCCTTGAATTTTCTGGGCATAGGACAAAATCTCATGCTTTAGAATTACTGTCTATTGTAATTCTAACATGTTGACACAACCTTTGTTATAGAGATTTCAGGCCTATACAACCGGCATCCAAAAGCTTTTGGGATCCTGCCGAGTAAGTACCGAGTTTAATTTTTATTTTTACGATTCCAATGTATAAATATTTTTTTTATTGGTTAACGATTTAAGCATATTTGAACCTTATATTGGTTGAATTTCTATCGGAAAATTTAAGATTTTAGTAATAAGAAAAGGTAGTAATAAAATCAATGAAGTGGGTAGCACGCCAGGGCCCAAGAAGAAACTCCAAAGTGGTCGGAAACGCAAAGAATGAATTTAAGATTTGTGAAATTTAAGCATTAGTAGTGATTAGATTGTTTTGACACCTAGTGATTAATCTTGTTACCAATAAGTGAGGAAAGCTTTTGGAAGAGCCTCAGACCGCATGAATTTAATTATAGACTGTACATACTCCGTATGCGCGATTATTCGACACTTTAGCTTATAAAATGATTTTTCCTTCTTGGCGTAAATAGCAATTAATCCAGTAGTATAATTAGTTACAACGAATTGAATTACGTATTAGATCTCATATTCAATTTTTAGATTTTTGAAATTTTTCTTCTCTTCCTCTTGCTGAATAAAGTGATTATTATACTATCATGATGAACTAGTTCTTCGTATCATCCAAGTTCCCTCCGACACAATCCTTTAAGGCGATGATCGGCACCTTGATGCAGCTTACCTCCGCTTAACCGAACATTTTTGGCAACCAAGTATTGGGTTCTCGTTGCGGGAGTCCGGAGTTCAAATCCCGGGATGCTCGTACACGTGTGGTTTTGTTCTCTTTTCTTCATTTTTTTTCTGTTGACTTTATTGACATTCGTTGTTTTTTTGAGATTTTTTTGTTTTTTTTTATATGATTCAATATTACCCGACAATAACTCCATAACTTCATGTCAAATTCCTATCCCCTATCCAAAATCTCCTCTGCCAAATAGACCCCAACCTTCCACGGTGTCCCCATTCCAGGGACTTCCCACCCACGCCCAACCGAAGAGCTAGAGCCGGCAACCTAAAGGTGACTTGAGGGATCGGGATCAGAAATGCGGTTTAACTTGCAAATTCAGAATGGTGGTATCCGACTGGCGTCTTGTCAGTAGCGAAGCTAACAGTTAGAGCGCACTGAATTCGCCTGATCATCTGTGGCAATTATGCCCAAGGAACCTGGCGCCCGCACGCAAGTAAACCGCTGTTGTTTCGACCACCTTGACCGTATGTGCCTGAGGAGACCTAACCTTCTCTCAGTGTTACAACTTTGCTTACATCAGAGACTCATTTGGATAGATACTATCTCGGAATACACTTTAAGGATTATAAATTTAATTGGTCAAGGGATGTGAAAGCTCTTGTGAATGGTATGATTTCTGATGAAAATTTTTTAGAATATCCTTTTTAAGGATAAGCAATAGTTGATAATTGATTATTTATGCAACCGTCCAACGGGTTTACGCAAGTTTTTAAAAGTTAATAATACAATTTATTTAAATTACTCGTATTGTTTTCTTTTATGAAACCTTTACCACCTTAGGCGTATCTTTCTAAGTCAATGGTCTAAACGCATTAAAAAGATTATCTACAGTTAGTCGAAGAAACCATTGTCGCGTTGTTCAGTTATTAGATGTTCATCGTTTAGTAATATGAACCTTAAGAATACGCTTGAAACTGGTCTAATCGGCCACTGTTCCCGGGGTACAAGACGATTTAGTCAATTTCAAAGCACAGCATAAAAATCAACTGTGATTGTATTTACAATCATTACCCTCATTGCATTTGAACAAGCTTTGTATTTTACGGGCTTAAGATATTCAATTTTATAATGAAAACGAAAATTGTGACTACCAACACGGAAATTCGGATTTTCCTGGAAATTTGGATACAACCACCAATAGAGGAACATTTATTTGCATATTCTCTTTGAGACTTATTAACGTTAACAAAGCCATCATCAGCTTCTATTCAAATCAAAATTGCTGCCAGTAATAAGCCTATAACAAAAGCTTTAGGGACGAAAGGTGAAATTTGTAATATTAGTATTACGTCTGGTCCCAAGAAATGTTGTGCCGCAGTGTTCCCACTTTACCTCATTTGAAATACTGGCGTCAAGGAATGAAGCCAGAAACTTCTTCAAACTAAATTTACTTCAGAGAGAAGTACTTTCCCCACTCCACAAAGCTGTATCTCTAGATATGTATGTACAATCCTTCCGCACATTTTTTTAATGTTCCCCTCATCTTTTATATCCGTGCACACTGTGAACAGCAAAAGCTTGTGAAATTCTGTACGAGATAAACTAGCGATGGTACGCGAGGAGTTGGCACATTTCACTTCAGTCAGTTTTCAGAAGCCCTTTCAATTCCATTTGGTAGCTTAGAGGATTTCAATTGAAGTAGCAAGTCTGATCCTAAGCTCATAACTCTTATAGTAACCCCGTGTGCTTGTAGGAACCTCTGTGCAAATATAATCGATTTCACTCAGAGGAGCTGTTGTAACGATGGGTGCACTTAAAAAAGGAATTCCTCCGATGGGTAATAGCAGCCGGAGCTCAGGCGAAATCAGGGTAATCTATCTATCAATCATACGTAAGAACTAGATTCAGATAGAGAGCTTCCGGTATTGTTGAGTTGTTAGAGATTAATCTTTCTGTTTTGAGGGATTCCGGACATGGGTATTTCATGAGGTTTCTGTAACTGCGAGAGCGCAATAATATCGACAAGAGCCAGTGACATAAGTTTTTCCATTTTATTCCATGGAATCACCATTTAATTGAGAACTTTCTTTCTTTGTTTTTGCTTGCTTTAAAGTCATCGTTTTCCTTCTTTTGCCTTAACTTGTGCGTCTTTCCTGAAAGATTAGCAAAGCTGTCCTGCTAATTGTTAGAATGAGAATGTACTCTCAAGGTTTTAAATTGCTATTTAATTAATTCTATACCTTATTGCATTGTTCAGGCCAAGAGAAGACTGGATGGTTACAATGTAACCACGTTTTAAAATGACTTGCACTTTGTCTTTGGCTTGATATGTATGAAACTTTAATAGATACTATTCGTTTAGTTATGCGCCATTATCTTTAGGTGAATTAGTATGAGAGTGTAATAAAAGTTATCTTATTATAAGATAATAAAACATTGTTCAGGTTTCGAGGCGAGATATTATTACTGTCTTTTGTTTGGTTGCTGCAAATTGCGATAATAATATCAGTTTTAAATTAAAGTACAACCTTGATGCTTTGGACACTATTGGTGCAAGGTGTTGTCAAACTATTTGATAGATTTCAGCTTTAATAATTCATAATCACAAATAAAAACAATGAAACATAAATTCATTTCCCAGATAAGACAAATACAGAGCAAAATAGTAATACATTACATTCACATCAGATCTCACAATATATAATATATATAATATAATTTATTATCATGCACATATAAGATACAATATTTCTTTAACATGCGTTTACTTTAAACAGCACTAATGCAAGGAAAAATATAAAAGTAATAGTTGAGTTCTTAATTAATACAAAAGAAATAACAAGAAAGACTAAAAAAAGTAAAAGAAATTAAAAAACAAAAGAAAATAATTCATTATCTATATATTGATTATACAAAGAAAGCTCCCGGTTCCGTATTTCAGCCACTTTTTTATATGGAGTTTCATCGAGCTTTTCTTGAAATTTTATAATGGCAACACTGATCCGCATCAGTTCTGGGTTGTGTTCATTACTTTGGGGTTGCGTTCCTGGCTAACTTTGGTGTTAAATTCGGTGTTTGCCACCGATAAGTATGCAATATATGGATTTATTGGAACTTTTTTCATTATTCTACATGGTAAAATATTTTACAGGTGTCTTTTTACTGCTTGCTTGCTTGGGAGGATTAGGCCTACAAGGGACACCTCTGAAAAAAACGCGCTTTGAATTTTAAGGTGCAAATTGAGGGAACATATAAAAACGTTATGTCACTCATATACCTTCAATTTGTGCAATTGCACAGGGATCTCCTAGTTAGAATAATAACCATAATAGAACTACAAGCTAAAGGATGCATGCTGCTATTATAAATTAAAAGATGAGTTAATTACAAAAGTATTCAAAAGCTTTCATTTTGAAGTTTCTCAAGGTCCTAATGGACCGTATACTTAAAAGAAGACCATTCCAAACCCTGACACCATCTATAAAAAAAGTGTGAGTGCTGATATAATAAGTAGTTGCGTACGTTGTGAGGAAGGAAATTCAATAGTATCTTCAAGATACCTAGGCGCCCTGTTTTTAAAAATTATGTACATTATTACACTTGATCTATAATCTAAATATCTACCCAAGCTGCATCCAAATGATCAAATCTCCTCAAGCTAAAAATAGATCTTGCATGAGCATTGAAAACTACATTTAATTTACGTCTGCATATGCTTCTCAGTGACCATAAACGCAATCACCACACCACATGTTAGGGACTAGCAAAGTTTTAATTAATGCCATGCGTATCCAGCGATGCCACAAACTTTTAAAACCACGTTTTCATTACAATTAAATTGATGCGATGACATCAACTTATCGAAGGTTATACCCAGAATTTTAACTTTCTGAACAAAATTATTAGTAGTATTGCCTAGACAGAGAGTTGGAATAGTGGAAGTATCAATAAACTGATTAAAAATGATATGTAATACTTTTCATCTTGATAGGATTCAACTTCAACTTGTTCGCTATAGTCCATGTAGAAATGTGAGCAAAATCATTGTTGAATTAAGAAATATTTGAAGAAATATCAAAATATGTTGATGGAAGTAATAACTTAACGTCATCGGTGTAAAGCATGATTAAACAGAATCGTAAGACGAAAACGATATTGTTTATATTCAGGGTGAATAGCAATGGTCCAAAAATTGAACCTTGAACACGAAGAACAGTTGAAAAGGACAACTTCACAACAGTAATTTGATTGCGTTTAGTTAAATATGATAATATAAACTCTGTTTCACATGTTGGGAAATTATATTGAAACAGCAGCTTTAGGGCGTAGAATATTATGATTAATCGAATCAAAGGTTTTAGAAAAGTCTAACAAACACAATATAGTTTCAATATTACATCTAATAGATTTGACCAGATTGAGTAATGAACATACTGTGTTATGTTTATTTCGAATACCGGATTGCTGTTTTGCTATCAGACTGTACGTATTGAGGAATATGATAAGTTAATCATACAACAATCTTTCCAATACTTTACTTAATACTGGCAATATAATACTGGCCTATAATTCTGGAGAACAGATGTTTGACTAACTATCTTAAGAGGCATAACTTTTGCTACTTTCCATTGTGATGGAAAACATTAAGTTCTGACTGCAAAATTAATGTGCGATTTCGCAGCTGTTTATATTTTTTTCCAGCTCAGCACCATCTTTTCCAGATGTGTAAAGTGAAATTCCGCTCCATAATGTTAATGCTATAATTAAATCAAGGTGGATGATATTATATACACAAATTCAGTGTTAAGGCTTAGAAACGATAATGTTAAAACCTTCTATAACTCAAATCCATGAACTGCGATTATCATCCACATAAGAACTATTGTTATACCCTAGGTATAAGGTATTATAGATTTAAGCAAACGTTGAAACGTCTTAAATTATTTAGGATACAAAAAATAAACTGCAGAGCCATTAATAGGAAACAAATATAAATCATTTTATAGCTGTCCGCATGTCTGTCTGTCCGCCTGTCCGTCCGTCCATTTGTCTGTCTGTATGTCTGCCAATGCCTTAACAGGTGGAAGGTTTGAGCTGCAGACTTGAAGTCTATTATATACATATCTTATTAAAATGGAAAGATCAAGTTCAAAACTGGGCCTTATCGGTTGGCCATATAAGACCTCAACTAATTTCAAATAAAAAGTAGTAATAAAATCGAATTGAGCGTCCACAATTGTTGGTGAATATATATATATAACAATTCATTCATGCTAAAATTGTTCCAATCACGGTACGAAAGGACCTGTGGTCTCCCTTCAAAAGGAAAAACATTGCAGATGCGGAAAATAAGGTTCTATCTTGAAAAGCAAGAGACAAATGAGTTATGTAAGAAATGGATTGACAACAGACAAGTCACATGTGTTAAATAGGCTCGAAAGTTTATTAGATTTTTGCCAATTACCAACTGTGAACTTTTTTTTTTTAAATGGGCCTTCTTTCTTGACTTGACTCTCAGGCATTTTTTGTCTGTTGTGGGGAATAATGATGAAAATAATAATTAATAGCCTAGACAGACGGCATACTCGAATGATCATTATGACGTAAAAATGGCGTAGTTCCCGGGCTACTTATATGCAATTTTAAACAAATGGCAATATTTTGACGTCATAATATTCATTCGAGTATGGCGTCTGTCTAGGGTATTAACGGCTAGGAAATCGCACTTGCTTCACATAAAGATATTATCCACTGTCAATGAAAATAGCCAGTGCAGTATCAAAAATAAGCAACTGTTAACGACGGGCAGGCAAATTTCTCAATTCCAGAATTTGTAACTATGTTTAGTTTAACCACCAACCGTGTTATATGATAAGAAGGGGTGGTCTCATTAATTATCGTACCGGGTGGCACCAATGCTAGGAAGGCCACAGTTTCGTATCATCATAGGACTCTTCTATAGTTATTACGCTGTAAGGCACTGGTTTGAAAAAATTGGCAAGTTTGAGATAGAAGTGTGTCCATTCTACTCAAAAGCCTCAGAAATATCTAGGCACCTGCTCTGCAATTGCGCCGTAGTCTCATACCTTGGATAGACACATTACATCACAGCAGATTGATTCGAACCTGAACAAACTACATTCCCCTAATTTTCATTTAATCTCTAATTTAATATAATTTTTCGAGCAAATATAACTTGTTTCTGTAGAAAAAATTGAGGAGCTTCTAAGGTTTTATCTCGTGGTTCTATACCACTTTGAAGACCTTCCAAATTATTTCCTTCTCATTTCGAATAATTTAATCCAATTTCTCTTATGTAGGTACCCATTCATCGACTCGTGCTTCATCTAAGTTATCTGCAAAATTTAGTTATTGTAAGTATTCTCTTACTCTTTGCGTTGCTGAATTTTCAAAAGGCAACTGTAGTTGTCGCTGATTTAGTGAAATTAAATTTTCATCCCTCTCAGTCTTGTCGCTATAAAAATTTTGAAGTGTTTTTGATGTCCGCTGCGCTTGTTGAATATTTCAATAGCACTTTTTACACACAAAGTCACTTAGTTCGAAGAACGCGAATACAAAATTTTTCAACAGAAAATAAAATACTTATAAGATATTTCATGCACGAATTGGTATTATATCAGTCGCATGCATATTCACAAACAGCATACTTAATCGAAAACATCACTGAAGTAGTTATAAGGTGTATTTGTATTTCTGCTCATTATATAAATTTTTACTGCTTTCGATTATATGTCCGAATTACAGAATACGAATTATTAGAATGTCCGAAGTAGCGACTGTCAAAATTGTTGAAGTTGTTTGCAATCAGTCAAAGAGTTGAAGTTTATAATTTTATTTTGCATTTTAGATGCCTTAGGAAATATTTTAACTTTTGTGATAGTGACCTGACAAGAGTTACTAACCGGTTTCTGAATAAAAAGTAAAAGTGAATTAGTCACCCAAAATCAATCCGTACAGCTAATTACTCAGTTCTCAAATTATAAACAAGTCACTTTTTTCTTTTCTTTTCTTTTTTCATTAAAAAGAATCTTGCCATGTCAAATTTAATCCGGATGTTGATTACCATACTCCGTATTTATATGTCATATGAGGTTACAGTTTTGGAAATTTTTATGGATCGGTGATTTATTTGAGATTTCATTACCTTCATGTTGACAAATTTAATCTTTCCAATTACACGTTGTAAGCTGAGTCAAAAGTTTGATTTCCGTCTTTAAATTGTGTTTGTTTAGAGAGAAAAATTGTTTCTGAGATACAAAATTCAGTGTTCCTTTTCTTTTAAGTTGTACCTTTCTAATTAGGATAAGCCGCGGGGAACCAGGGCCAGGGGTGGGACGGTGCTGAGGTTATAAATAAATAATGGTATACCTGCCGCCAACAATGTTTAGCCACAGTTCTTGTTGGTATACAAATATCGATGCGAAATTAGGAAATAGTCATCGTTTGTGTTCACGATTGTAGACTTTTGTACGAAAGTAGTTGCATTTTTGTGGATATATAAAATTCGTCCACTGTTGCCTAAGGTAAATTGTTATTCTTACTTGCTACTATGAACATGGTGTTCAAAGAACATTATCTAATCGTCCGTCACTTTACTTTTCTCGTTAATACTAACTGTACATCTTCAAATTAATAAGTAGTAGTAAACACAGACTGCATCAAAGTGGAGGAAAAAACTTTAAAAAATATATAATTATAAATAAATAAAGGTGAATTGTACGTTAAAATAAAATTTTGAATACTTTTAGCAGCTTTTGAACAGGAAGGATTTCAGTTCGGAATAGAGACACCAATGTTATGTGAAAATATTGCAGGCTTAAGGGGGAATTCCCTTTTTTTCTCTTAGAAAAATCTATTTTTTCTGCATGTTTCTATTCCCCAGAGTCTGTAGGTTTTCCCTGTGAACCAATTTAACCGAATTCGAAGTCCTTTCATAGTTATCTAATGCTCAAGCGCAACGCATACGTTTAAGCCCTCCTTTTAAATATATTTTAAATCCATTTTACACAATATGACTTTTTTCAAAGCTGGTGGGATCAGAACGTGTAGCAAGGTTTAATAAAAATACACATAACGTTTACTTAACTAAAATGGTATATTCAGGTTAAAAATACTATAGCAGTAAAGTGGCTTTCAGGGGAGTGATCACGGCGTACTAACTCGACTAGGATTTACTCAGCGGACATCGAGGTCTGATAAGACTGTTAAGGTCAAGTGTTTAACTCACTTTTGTCTTCCGGAATGATAGCAATATTTTGAGAGGGATATTTGAAGATGCGAATTAGTGTGTTACTAAGGTTTTCTTTTATGTAGGTATGTGGCAGAACGCAAAAACTATTAAACCGAACTTACTATTTTTTATTTTAAATTGAAGATAACATAATTTACTGAAGCTTGGACCATTTTCAGCCATTTTTATAAAAAAATAATCATTTTTAAAGCACGCCAAAATGTGTTGTTGATTTTCAAATTTTGACCTTAAAGTGGTTCAAACTCCAGAGAATCTTATCTACTTTCATAATTCATATAGAAAATTGATTGTGGTGATCTATCGAATCCTGCCCGATTGACAATTCATTGCGTGCATGCTAGGACATATGCCAACGCAACTAGAGCCATGTAATATATTTGTCATACAAAAAATTTTTTAAAATGTAGGTTACATAATAATAAATAACATGTGGAAAACCCCGAGCTTAATTGCTCATCCTATTCCGGAAAGATAATGTTAAAAACATCTTTTTTTTCTTCTATGATTCTGTAAAGAGTTCGCCAATTTTCAAATTTGATTTTGCAAATTTAATAAATAGAATTTCAAAGGATCTCCATATCGTGTAAACGAATAGACGCACAAGTATCACACGATTTTTTATTCTCCGTACATATGCTGAGTATCCATAAATAAGAAGCGGGAGGGTTTAATATCTTGAAATCTTTTGGAGTAATTAAAGCCAAAATAATGGCTCCCCTTTTGTGACGTACAACTATTATCTTAAACATTTTGTTCGAAAATGCATAATTTTTAAGTACCGTCAAGTGGCTGCTATATACCACTTTGACCCACAAGTGAATCATATACTCGAAGATAAAACTTCACGCTCTCTCCATCTCCGGTGTCAAAAGCGGAGTGTTATATCCAAAAACTGTAGTTGACCTCTAGGTGACCATTATAATTGACCCTGGATCAAGCACAAGATCACTGCCAAATGCCCCCTTTTGGACCCTCCAACTTTTATCCAAAACACTTTTTCCCAAAACCTTAACCTTTCGATATAATCCACCGCGTCTTTACCTTTTGTATATACTCAGTATATTATGTAGACATTCATGAAAGAACACATATATACCGTAAACAATTTTATAGTATAGTAAAGAGTTTTCTAGAATACATAGAACGACAAATCATTAATTTTACTAAAGTATCTGTGTGCTGAATTTTATTCATGTACTTCGAAACGGTTTCGTTCTAGAAGAAAAAAATCGATTTGTGTTTATATAGCTGGGTATTTCATATGACAACCCTATGAAGGAGTTTTCCAAATTATTTCATTTTCGAACTGGATCTTTAAATTTCAATAAGGTACCTGTGTACCAAATTTCAAATCTGTAACTCAGAGCGTTCTCGAGGTAACACGTGGATAAACTGACGGACAGACGCACGGACCGACAGGCAGACGGACAGACACACAGACGGGCAGACAGACGAACATCTGTTAAACTATTACCTTTCTTCTCCCATTAAAGACAATATAGTTTATTTCTGTGTATCATGAATATTTTTATGGGTTACAAACGTTTGCTTGCAGTTATAATACCCTACATCTAGGGTATAAAACTAGTACTTTTGATTTATTCTGATTTTATTAGCCACATATTATTTTGAACAGATTTCTCACGGAAAATTGCATTTGTTTTCTTAAACAAGTGCAAGAGTGTAAGTGCAAAGCTAAAATCGGCCATTATACACCAACGATAAAGAGTGAAAAATTATGTCGTTTAGCTCTACAACGCCAAACAGTCACAAACTGGCATTAGCCTGAATTGAGAACCTAAAGTTGTTTGTTTTCTAGTAGGAACGCAACCCCACAAAACCATCGAATATGGACAGTAAGAATGGATGATATACCAGAAAATGAACAATACGTTTCCAGGTATCAAAATGCATCCTCAGTCATGGTTTGGAGCAGATTTTGCAAACAAAGCAAACTTCTCCTTGTGGTTATTGAAAGAGGGGTTAAAATAAATACCGAATATTACAAAAAGGAAATCCTCGAATCAGTTGTAGTACCGAATTGTTACAAGTTATTCCGCCAAGATTATTACTGATTCCAACAGGACAGAGCCTCATCACATTCGGCAGATGCAGTTCAGATTGTTCTGAGAATTTAGTGGACTTTTTGTCGAAGGACGGAGGGCCACCTAGTGGTCCCGATTTGAATCCCTTGGACGACGGCTGCAAAACTTATCGACCAAAAAATTTCCAATTTGGAACAATTCAAACGAAAAATCTGGAAATTTTGGGACGAAATTCCGATGTCCGTAAATGTCCGTGCCGTTTGCAGTTTTTTCGAAAAGAAATTACTGTTAGTAAAGAAAGTAAAAGGGGGGATTATTAAAAAGCATTTTCTATAAGTATTTAATACCTACGTAAGATCGATTTTCAATAACCATTTCAAAACAATATTCCTTTAGTTTTCCTATTTTTCATTTTGTTTTTGTATTCGAATTTACTGGACAACGTGTATATAGCAGCGTTTAAAGGATGAAATCACAACCTCTAAAAATGAGCTGGATTTTAAATGGGTATCAAAGGTCAATGAATGGTATTGTGCTGCTAATCAATATTTTAATTTGTTCTCCAATGGATAAGTTGTAGACCAGTTTAAGCACTTAAAATAAAATAGTAAAGAAAGAACCAGAATGTTTTGAGTTTGTAATTACCTTTTTCTAGAAAGAAATAAAGAATATTCCAACCAACTAATACTACTTCGTAACAATTTGTCAGGTGTATAATTTCTCAGTTAAATTTTGATAACGTTTACTTCCTCTGCAGAGACCTCTCACTATGTCTATGATGGGCAGCTGACATGAAGATTGGAAAAGGTTTTATTTCCAATGATTGGATTCCATATGTCCCTCAATATTCTTAATTAAGAGGGAGTAATTATTACGGGTTGAGCACAAATCTATTTATTAGTGGAAAAAAGAATAAACACGTGTGACAGTGCTATCAAAAAGAAATATCCTCATAAAATGTTGGAGTCAGAAGTGTCTGCCCTTGGAAAGTGGACAATAATAGGGTAACTACCGAAAATTACTGTAATTAATGATTTGCATATCAAAGAGATGTCAGCGTTTTACCAAAAATCAATACTCATTTAATTTCCCTTGTCCGTCTTTAGTACGGAATTAGACGACCTCGATGGTTTGGACAAAAACATTCACGAAAAAGAACAGGTATATCAAAATTTACACAATTTGCAACGGATTTTATTATTTTTGATATAGCATTTACTTAACGCTCTTTAATTTTTATTATATACTGTAAAACTTCATTCAACTAAAATAAAGGAAAGTGGGGGACGTCATACTTTAGAGCGTCAGGAAAATCAGTTTTTTCTTTTACATTTTGTGTATTCTTGACACAGATATCTCTTTACAAATAAACAAAATTGAAGTGTATGCCTGTGATTTCGAAATAACTCTCTTTTCTTAAGATCATATGATTATTTGGACGTTATTAAAACCCAAATTTTTCTCTGTGGGTCTATCTGTTTATCCGGGCTAATCTTCGAAACGGCTGAACTGATATTGATGGGACTTTCATACACAGACAGAGGACTTTACAAGGAGAGATCTAGGCTATTTTTTATCCCGGAAATATTTAGGATTTCTGCGTAAAAATTGAAAAACTGTTAAAATCAGGGGTAAAATTTTATCTGTAACTCGCTCAGGTGCTGCACATAAATAATAATATCTGCACTAATATAATAAGATTGTAGTGTCTGTTTGTACATCCATTTATTTGACATAGTATTGAAAGGAATGATGGAATATACGATTCCAAGGCGAAATACACTACTTGTAGGAGTCTTGTCTGTCTGTCTGTTGGTTTGCAAAACGGTTGGTCCGTTTTTAATGAAACTTGACTATGTTAAATTCAAGGTCTCGGGAAGTAACCTGCACTTTGTTTTATGTCATTCCGTTGGGTAGAAGCCGAAAAACAGCATTCTGTAAATGATATTGTTAAGAAGTTTCCAAGAAATCTCCGCCACGGTGCTGTTCCGTTACTACGATTGAGTTCATAGTACTTTCCTGGCTACATAGCTAGCACTCATGGCCCTATTCTACTAAACACTTTACTACTTTTCACTTTGAATTTTACATACAAATCTATACAATTGCACGTGTGAAAAAAATTGAAGTGTCTATCAGTGGTTTCGCAATAAAAGCCTACATCTAGGTCTGTTCGGTACTATATAGGATACATACACATAAACAGCTGTTTTTAGAATTTTTGTCTTTCTGTTTGATACAACTGTTGCAGATTTACAGGGCTTACGTCGGACACCACTTTTGACGAAAACGATCTAAGATGGGATATAAGGTTGAATTTCTAATTTTAGCCACCTGTAAGCCAGATGGGGGGGGGGGGGGGGGGGGGA
>QYTT01094712.1:48883-63560 GCA_006980735.1 Dasypogon diadema
AGTATTCTGTCCAATCGTACTCTATTTATTGCATGTATTAAATTGTCGTGCAAATCATTCAGTTAGTTTTCAAAGAAAGAAAAAAGAGTTAAACATGATGTGCAAGTGTTCAGTGTTTACCAGATGCAAAAGGGAAGTTTTCGAAGCAGCCAGCTTTTTATCAGACTAGTTAAAGATATTTCACTTCGGGTAATCTTACATTTCGTTAAGGGGAAGATTCGAGGTTTCCATTGTTCCATATCGCACGCTTATATTGTTTGAGAGAAAAGGAATCCACAAAACATTCAATATTTTTGCCAAAAAGTTAATTTTAAGTGAAGGCATGTTTTATTGAAAATAACGGAATCAAAGGTAATGGGTGAAAGTCCTAATAGTTTTCAAGAAATTTTAAGCATTCATGGGTAAATGATCTAGACTATGACAGTAGTAGTAGTTGGTTTTCCGCTTGTATGAATTTATATATATATATAACCAATGTTGTCCGCAAGATTAGGTCCGCCCCATCTTGAATATCTGAAATTCGTGATATTACCCTCGAAAAGTTAGATCTCTGGATTTTCATCGGGCCATATATAACAAATATGGACTACCAAATTAGGGCCGATATCTTGAACTTTCATTGTTTAAAAATGTTAAAGTGTATTGTCATGTATTCATGCAAAATTCCAGGTTATTCGGAAATGGATAATCAGGCGCCGAACAAACACTGTACATACAAACGAGTCAAGCTAAATAAAAGTTTGTGAAAATAGCAGATCCCACGCCTTTGTAATGCTATTCACCAATTGATATTCCATATATAAAATAATAAAAGACGATTTTAACATGTTGACTGCCGTAATTAGCATAAAAGCTTTCGTGAGAGAATTCCATGTTAAAATGCCTTCGTTGTGAGAGAGCTTTTTATATGCCGGCCAACGTGTTAATGAATTCTTCATAGTTTCTATAAATAAAAAGAACAGCAGGGTCACATGTGTTGTATACAAGATCTTTTCTAGGATTATCGCCAACCACTTCAAACCATATCCGGAAAAATTCTAAGCAAACATCAGTCACACCTCTGACAAGTTAGACTGACTATTAAGGTCGGTTCACACATTTCCGATCCGGCAGCGTTACGTCACGAATCCGTCCGTTCAGCCTTCGGAATTTGTGTTGACATATATCCGGCAGCATACCAGCGTTTTCAGTATTTGTGCAGCCATTGTAGTGCGGTGAATAATAATAATATACTGTGTACACTTTTCCATTTTTAAGTTAATTTTTTGAAAATATGGCATAATTTTCGTTTGAAGAGTTAGCTGTAAGAGCCTTAATTTTGGATGAAGAAGAAAAGCCCTATAAAAAAAGAAGTGCTTGAATTCCCAACGCTTGGAGAAAACGAGATACTGATATGTGACTTTGATGTAGAAATTGCTCGACGATGAAATGAAATTTCTCCAGTATGTCTGTCGAATGTCTGCTGTTCACATTATCACCGATTAGGCGCGAATTTGTCGTGTAAAATATATGAAACGATTACAGTAGTGACTGATTCTGATCTGACGGTCCTGTGACGTGACGGAACTTTGTGAACCGACTTTTAATCGAATTTTCCTGGTACGGTAAATAGCGCATATATGCAGAAGTATGAGAATACTTCGACAGATCACAAACATATAATCATATTTCTGACACGAATATGGAAATGCTAAAATAGGAGTGAAGATCTTAAAAGGAGGAAAGAAATCAGAGCTAAAATTTTATTTAATAATTTTGTTTATTCATTACTTCATTCCTCACTTGTAAATAACTCGAATGTCATTTTGAGGAATCAGCATCCGAATTCAGTCCAGTAGGGTGTTGCTAATGTTAGGAAATTTTGAATTTAAAAGTCAAATGTTTTGTAAAAAAAATACAAATACAGAGGGAAAATATCATCTTCTCTAGGGGATAAAATTTTCAGTGCACAGAGGAGGAAATTAACATTAACAGGGAGGGAAATTTCCGGCATCCTTGGCGGTAATTCGCACACTCAATATAAGAGAAGAATAAATAAGGAATTACATAATTTTACCAGAATTTTGTAAGTTACGTATAATCGAACATGTTTATGAGTATGTTATACCAGGACGTCCTGGTATCCGATAGAACCAATTAGAACGGTATGACATGCTTGCGATGACTTAATGATATAGAAAGAGACTGGGAGTGTTAATATCACCACTCGACAGATAAAGTAAGGAAAATCGAGTCCTGCATAAACTCTAAGTGTCCTTTTAAATTGTACAGAAAATTTTTTAAGGTATTTCCTAAGCTCAGGAGATAGGGCAGACAAGGGCACATAGCATAGCTTAGGCGGAAAAACATTGTAATGAAGAGGAAATTGGGAATTGTAATATGGCGAATACTACAAGTAAGCCACGATTTTTAACATGAAATTTTACTGTGCAACACTCCAGTGGCAAGTACAATTCTCATCAGTAGAATCACTGGTATCTAGATAAATCACCGTGAAGAAATCGAACCTATGTCTTCAGAGGGGAAAACTTTAGAGCTGCACCTCAACTAGCTCGACTACCTGTGTGGGTAATAATTTTAATTTGGCTCTTTCCAGCATAACCGTTAAGACTTTAATTTTTAGTGGTTACCACTCTGTACCCGACAATTGATAAGGAATATGGAAATCATTTTCAAGTATTTTAGTTAGTTAAGGATATTCGAGGGATCTCGAAACAGACCTCGTCATATGGGTCCCTTTTCGTCCCTCTGCCAAGAGCCGTCTTAGCCAGTAATCGTCGGGAGGTTCCTTGGCAGATCCCTGACCTTGACGCCCCTTGTCTTCAAGTATTTTAGTACATAAAGGTTTTAGATACGCGCCAGTAAAATAAAAATTACCTAGTTAACTTTATAACATATTGTATTTAGTATCGTTACAGTTCTAAAATAATACAAAACTTTGAATATTTCTGCCTGAAGAGTGCATGAACAAGACAATCTGTCTCAGGAGTAAATGTGGAGAAAACAAACGCACATTTAGTATCTTTTCCAAAAAAAGCCAATACAAATTCTACGGCCATAATTCAGGTGTAACGAAACTGAACATCTGAAATCGATGTAGCACAAACATAAAAACCGCAATATTTTTACATCCCTCCACTAATTTGGAAAATCTCCCATTAGTCCGCCAGTGGCAGGAATTCATTAGACCTAAGCAGAGGTCTAGGGAATTCCTGTAGTTAGCAGTAGGGGTGATATGAGTATAGCTTGTAATGTCGGAGGGAATTAATTGCTTTCGGAACATTAAATTTATGCCACAAAATGAGCATTCGATTACTTTTGCTGTTGGCGGTAATGGGTAAAAAAAATTAATATTATAATTCTCTAATGAGGCGCCACCATTAAGTTTGGCTTCAAGAAATGTTAGTTCGATGACTTTACATGATAGACTTCCCCTGAATTTTGGCGTTCTCTACTATTTTCAAACTTTCGCCTGAATACCCAACAGTTCGCATGAAAATCAGATGGAGCCATGGTAAAGATATCTGTCACTTATGAATTATTCAAGAGTGAAATTGCTTTTCTCAAATCCCAGCCGATTAAGTATGAAGGAAACCGGGGTGGCATGTATACCAACTTTTCATTTTAGAGGAAAATTTCCATTCTCCATCTGAAACAGTCGACATGCTACTCTTTACTAAGCTTCCGGAAGTAAGAAAGGATTTTTGGTATGATTTCAAAGTCTTGCTTTATAGATTTTCGTTTCAAACCCAAGAGTTCAAGTATTTCAAGTATGGCGTGGCATTTGGGTGGCTGTTATTTTATGATTCAACATTTTCGGATTATTTTACCTTGAAAGGGGGACTCTTTTCGTGTCCGCATTTGAGAAGTCATTTGAATTTTTATACCCCTTGTTGCTTATTGAAAAGGCAGCATACGCATCATGAAGTGGATGAAATTATTGAAGGGGATTGAAGTTCTAAAGAACATTTTCCTAGTAAATATGAAAGATTTATTTGTTGTATAAAATATCAATTTTGCGCAGGAAAATTTATGTTCTTTCAATTTACTTTTCAGGAATTTCCGTCTTATTATTTATATCGCAAGGATCAAATGACTTTCTTATATTTGAACTTTTTTTTATGTATTTATCCAGAACTTTCCAGAGAGAACTGTAATATAACAGTCATTTTAAATAGAAAACGAAATAAGATATTTATCTGAGGTTACAAAAAATGTTGGGAAACGAACCTATACGTAATCTAAACACAATCGTGAATCACGTGCATCATCACCTCTTTTTATAAAAGGGGCCTGTACAAACCTAATGGAAAATGGCTCCGGGTCAAATTGCTTTAAATTTTGATATTATATAAGCAAAACCCTGCTCATCGAAAGTCTAACGAATGGTAACTGGACCAAGGATAGCGGAGGAGTTCTGTTATAAACTAAATTTCTGGGCTGTAAGGCCCCCGAACCTACAGGAGAACTAAATTAAAAATTAACAAACTAATTAAAAATTAACAAATTTTCCCATTAATATATTCAAATTCTGAATCAGAAAACTATAATAATACGACTGAAATAACTCTAATAGGAAATAGGCTTACACGATTAAAGTACAACTCCAACTTCATGTACATATTTCAGTTTCCCCACTTCTCGAGGTCGGAGAAATGGGGTTTTTGTTATTTGCATAAATCAATTGGAATTATCTTGAGGAATATGCCCGAAATTCTAAGTTCTTGGATAGATACGGTATGTTACAGGTCTGGACCATTGACTTGCAGTGACCCACTCATTTGCAATACTTGAATAAAACAATAAGAACCATCAAAGGGCTCAAATAATCAAGCACTGTTCTACAGTTTAAATTCAAAAATTCCACCACACCCGAATTCGTTGGCCAGATGAAAGCCACAGACTTCCACGTTTCCAATAATTGCAATGATATTTGATCTGATCAGTACCAGTGATCACATTAAGTTTCTATCTCCCTTTTCCTTTGGAAAAAAAATAACAAAAAGTTAATTCGACTCATCATTATGAACGAATGCATAGCTACTTTGATTACGAGGAAGGGTCATATTTACCTTTTTCAGCGCGATCACCGTCCCACTGATTTCTCATTAAAAACGTTTAAAGAAAGTCAACGCCTTCAGCTACTGAGAAAATCGGCAACGTCGCACGAGTAGTTATAAAATCACAAGCAATTTAAAACATGACGGGTCATTTTGACCCATCCCCCATGACGCCGGGTTAATTGTAAGAAGTCGTGTCTTTTATTTTCACTGAATCGAAGTCTGGTTGCTATATTTAGAACGCCATCACAAGGAAAATCTGTGATATTATCTGCGAGCATTGAAGAACCGTTGTAACAAAGTCAAGGGTAAAGGAATCGTTGTAAACAGGTTAACAAGGTCTAGGTCAACTTGAGGCCGCGAACTACCATGAATAACCAAGCTACACATATTTTTCCACACCTTATTTAAAGGTTGAAGAAGATCAAGCTTAAATGCGAAATATCTCCTCTTCGATGGGCGGACCATTGTTACTACTTTGTTCCATGCCATTTTGTATCTAACCGAACCTGGACCAGTTTTATTTCTTCCATACTACATTAGGATAAAGCCACCCTCCGACATAGCATTGTGGATGTGGTTGTTTATCCAGGTGTATCTATTGTTAGTTAAGCTACCAATTTTCAAAGGCACGTACTTATTATATAGGTACCTGATGTTGTAAAAGTATTATAATTCGGTATGGGCACGTAATTATAATTTAAATTGGCATTCAGCCATGTTTCAGAGAGAAGTAGGCAATGAACTTTGGTACCAAGTAAATCCATCATATAGTTCACCAATCTTAATTATGACTTATGACAACATTGAAAATTTGGGTGATTCTACCCAAACGATGGTGGGTCAACTCAATAAATATGAGATCAAGTAACTAAGCACCTTTTTGGGATGGCAGAATTTTGTATCTAACCATTGATGCTTTAGCTGCGTTGATTTTGGGACATACTTTAACTTCAATAATAACATATGATAATACAGTTCAGTGAAGGACGCCGGTCTATAGCAAATTTCGTAAAGTGCCGCACACCTTCGTAGTGTGGCTACAACTTGATTACGACATGTCTTCTTGCAGTTGAACATAATGCCTAAATCCTTTGAGTTTGTATCAAGGTTCAAAATAAGACTATTCAATCTTAGGTATGTATAACAGGAAAATGTAAGGTACTGAGACTAGAACGTGCGATAACCATGTAATTAGAATTGATAAGCCCAAAGCTTCACGTAGTCCTCAGGATATATTACAAATCTACGATGAAGAAGAACCACCTAAGTTGCCTAAGTTAAGTCTCAAGAATCTAGCCCTTCGAAATACGAATTATAGTTACTAACTGTAACTCTTAAGTCGTGTACACATCTGAGCACGAGCGCACATGAGATAGGATGAGATAGAACAAATGCCTCCTTTGAAAACCATTTGGTCAACCAAGGCAACAAACCAGACAGTGTTCCAGTTGCGTCGGATAGCATTCGAACAGCCTCGGATGCAATTCGAGGTAGTTTGCCGGGCCTCGGCTGCACGTCCTCATACGAAATCTCATATGTACTCCCCTTCGTGTACGTTCGTGCTCAGATGTGACCTGCTTTTAGCTTTTAGCCTGCGCTCAGACAAAAAGCTGGATATAACCTTAATATCAAACTCTGCCTCTGTTGATGCCTTTAAAGAACCCAGCAGAGATAAATAATACAATATGGCCCAATCAATCGCGAATCTTATATCCAAAGTTATTTTTGATAACACTGATTTAAAGATAATGTATTAAAGATAATACAGACAATGTGGTAAAAGGAGTTCAATAAATCTAGGCGCAATATTACCAGAACCGATTGCTCCAGATTTTATGCTGGGTATTGCATAATACATTCCTTTGGCTGCCTAAGCTCAGAGGACAACCATATGATGCACACAGCACAGCTTAGGCGAAAGAAAATCAGAGAAGAGGTGATTGGAAAATTAACCTGACAAATGTTTGCAAGTGAGCCACAATTTTTGCATGGAATAACTGTGCAACATCCCACCAACAGAGGAGGAAATCTGTAGAAGTTTGTCTCAGTCCACTCGGCGACCAGCCACCTTGCTTTGAAGCCATTGCACCCTAAGTTGTCCCAAAGCTCTTTTTCCGGCAAGTTAATGTCCAGCAAGTTAATATTTACGGTTCCGAAATCTTTTGTATGCAGAGTGTATTTCAGGACCCCGACTTCGCCTGTAACAGATCAGTCACCAAATCTCATTGGAAAGCTACGGACAATATTCAGTCGATTTAGCATTTCATCTCTGTCGCTTATAACATTTTGCGTTTGTAGTATCGATATAATGGTCAAATGGCCTTAGTTGATTATGAAACAGCACCTTCATAGTATTAGTAGACAGGAATATAATAAGCTAAGAGGAAGTGCTGGCATTATAATATTAGGTTGGATCATACCGCAATCTAGCTTTGAAAGTTTTTGTGTGGTAATTTATGAAGCGCGGGTTCCTGGATTATCATGAAGCAGAATGGGCTCATATCAATAAATTAATATGGGCTGCTTTTCTCGAAATTTTTGGTGCATAAAGCCATATCTCAGAACAAAAATGTTCAGAATCATTGGTTTTTCCTGTTTAAAGGGAAGAATAATGAATTACGCTCTCACTAGCCAACCATATCATAACCACAACTTTCTGTGAGAGTATGGAATATTCAGGGTCATGTTTTGGGATTTTATTTTCATCGAGCTAATCTCCACTTGTTTTTCTGTTATCGATTATTTCTGTTTCTTAAATTCAATGTAGAGCAGAATGCCTTTAAATTTCATTCGACTCATCTGAGATCAATTTCCCGAGCTTTTCAACTTTCATAACTTTATTGAAGGACATTTAGTTGTCACTGAAGTGTTAGCTTCAACAACAGTTTTCAGGCAACCATTATCAATGACCGATTTTGGCCTTTCTCATGATACACTTTGAAGCCTTAGTTCTCCGGAATGAAATTTCTGAAATTAGTTCTGAATGGTTCTTTCAATAATGTGCCATTATGACCGCATTAAAACCTAATTTGAATTCATACAAGAAGAAAAGTACGCATCTGCAAGGTAGCACACTTGTTCTAAAAAGCTCGTTTAGAAAGGAAACAGGTGTTCACACACTATCATTCGTCAAACTTCCGCTTGCGCATATCACATGCACTTACGACTTCAACGGAAATACAGGACAGCGCTCTTTCTTGAAACTGACATGTTATGTTAAAATTTTTAAAGTTACACTCACGTCACTCACAACCATTCACAACGTTTGCCTATACCGCTTGCTATAAGTTAAAATTCACGCAAAATGACAGAGCGTTCGTTACACGGTTTACAGACTACAAGGTTAGCCAGGTTTGCAATTTGGCATGCATGACGTCACTCTGGATACATTGTTTTGGTAGCATTCCAATTGGAAGCGAGCAAAAGAGACGTGATTTTTAATGAATTTTTTGTGTAATTTTTAATACAATAGAATCCGCGTTTATTTTACATCACTCATTGTAAAATCGCTACAATGGGCAAGCTGTGAGAACAAAATATCCAGAGTGACGTCACAAAATGGCGATTCAAATTACAAACCTGGCTAACCTTGTAGTCTGTAAACCGTGGTTCGTTATATGCATTTTTGGTTGATTTAGTTTTAATTTGCTTGACGCTGCACTTATATGCGTCTAATATTACTTCCTAAACATCCGATTACTTATAATGCAATTTATTTTCATTATAAGTCAATACTGTATACTTTTTAGTTGTGATGGACAAAGAATATCATCCCAGTAACAAATGTATTTATTACGTCATTAGTGAAGTAATAAATATATGTATATTACTATACATTCCCAACACCAATGAATTTTATCATTGATTAATTGAAAAAATTGTAAGGACAAAAGCAAGGTTCATGTTAAGTATTCAATTTTCATTATTATTGTATATTGTATCTATCTTCTGGTAAACATTAGAGAGATTACCCTCTCTCTTCTTTAGTACAATATCCGCTGCAATTATTTTGTCGTTAATATTCTCTGTTACCTCACTCTTTGCATTACCATATCATTGATGCTAGTGACTTCTATTATTCTTCAATAAAATTCTTCAATACCGTGTTCACCCAGAGCTCGATTTCCTACTACGATATCCCACTTTACCAGTAGGAAATCGAGACATTTATGAATACCGTATTGAATAATTTCATCGGCTAATAGTAGATCTCGCTAGCATCAATGAATGGTAATGTAAAGGGTAAGATAACAAAGACTGTTAATGATAGGGTAATGCATAGCTCTAGATTAGTCTAAAAGGAGGAGACAAATTCCGAACCCACTGTTGACGGACTAGGAGGCAAATGTGTAAGCTCTTAATGCTCTTAATGCACAATCGGTGAAAAGAAGGAGGCGTAAGTCTACTTTAGTCCTTTTCTTTAGTTTGGTTGTTTTTGTTTTTCTTTTCTTAAAAAAAAATCATTGGGATAATGTTTTAACTCCATCGCTTTCCTCTACATTTTCTAAAACGGAAGCTAAAGAGTTCATTGGCTTGAGGAGACCTCAGAAGTCGAGTTTACGCTATCTCTACCCAAGAAGAGACATTTTTTCCGCAGTATGATGCCATTTTCAGAGTAAAATGGATTTGCTACGAAGAAAAATACGGTTGTAGTTCTTAGTCCGTTGTAATCTACAGAAAGTGTATAAGCGGTTTAACCAGACCTAGCTAACACTAGCAAGGAAAGGCATTAGTGTTACCATACTTAACTTAAACCTTATTTTTACCTTTACATTATTTACAATGAATCAATGAAAGAATAGTAATTCATGAATTTCCAGTGACATTCCTGTGTTAAAATTCATTGGTGTTGGGAACGTGTATTATTAGTGGATTAATGAAGTAATGAACTTATTTCCAACTGAGATACTGCGAGAGTTCAGGCATTATTTGACGTATTGGACGTATCGGTCTTCCTCCTCAAAAGCCATATACAAAATCCTCTAGAAGTATTATTTTTAATGAAGCCTATAGTTGTGAATCCATCGACAGGGATTAATTAATTATTTTTCCCCGTAGTAGTATAGTCACGGAAGTTGAAAATCTTCCCCTGTCTACACTATCGCATACTTGCTTAAAATCCATTAGAAGTGACATAATACACTAATACCTGCCAAACATTTTCTCTACGACCTACGTATAGTTTTGAATTCTCAAATTATATATCGATTTGTATCACCTGATGGTGATGGAATATCCATTAAACTTTTATGCTTCAAAAAATTTATCAACATGCGGAAAAGATGTCTGTGAAATATAAAATAAATCCTTCACCTCTTCTAAAACGTCGATATTTGTATTCAGTCGATTAATTTCTTACATCTCTAATACGTAGACATAGAAGTATGCAATATATCCTGGGGGAATTATGGGGTTTATAGGTATGAATCTATCATCATCATTTCGTGATTTTCTTATTATTCTTGCTTTCCGCGTAATGGTTTTAAAACTCCCCACAGTGTTCTAAAAGTGGGTTTCCAAGGACATCATAGGAGTTAACTACTCAACGAACTACATTGTCAAATCTAGTTTTTACCTAAATCCAATTTTTGTTAAAGTTTCCTATGCAATATTTAATGCTACTAACTATTTCATAGTGATGCCGCCAGCTGGTTTAGATTATTCTATTGGATTATTCTGTATGCTTTCTATGGAAGAATGAATCATTCTCGTGATGTGCCATTTTTTCCTTTCAATATCAATCAGTCAGTTTCTGGTTTAAGGGGTTTAACTAGTTATAGATATTGTCTTTCTCTGCCAGTAGCGCACTATCTATTGCACTTCAAAGGGGACTAAAAATAGCAATCAGTTCAATGCACAATTGTCATTATTTGCCTCAAGGTCCATAGCTTCCTCCCACCCTTCAACCAAGCCATTAATACGCTTTCAATAAATTCCCAATTTTGCAGTTGATGGCACAAATTCAATTGCATCTCCGGGTCGTTGCTATCGGGTTACGATCGCAAAGTAGCCTTCTGACATCTCCTGTTACTGGTACCTGTTCACACATAACCCCATCAAAGCACCCTGTTGTCCCTTTGTCTCTACCTGTTATTGTTCATGCGGGCCTACCCCTCAGGTTATTACTGCTTTGCAGAGTTACGTGAGCAGAACATGACTGCAAAGTTTCTAGGGATCAAGAGAATTAGTTTAGTTGAAACTGCCTCACGTTTTGTATCGTTTCATTTGGAAAATTCTAAAGTTTGTAGCACCTGGGTTTGGTATACTCAGTCACTTTGTACTCTCAAACACGTACCTGCCGGGCATTTCAATGGGAGATTTTCATTTGTTGAGCCAAGCATGGGTGCCGTATTCACATTTAATAAAACATAGAAAGCCATTAAAATCCTTTGTTTCTGTGGGGTTCTCTACCAATTGTGGCTAACTGAAATCCATTTGGAGGAATACGAATGAAATGTGAAGTTGGCACAAATATTTAAAGCATCGCATACTTTCGCATTTTAGAGGGCATGCAGGTAACTGACTGGAAGATTAGGCTCTAAATGGATAACGTATGAAATAAGTCAGGTATGCTACCCTGTTTATGCTAGTGGAAAGAAAATTTTTTCATTTGCTGCCCTTCACGCGTCTCTGGAACTCCTTGTCACTTAAAAATCCAAAAAAACCCACAATGAGCAGCGCTTTTGTTTGGTCGATATGCGAATAATTTCTTTTTTCCTGTACGTCAGGAGATTTGCCTTTAATAATGCAAGAAAATATTTTCCCGACGCATGGGCTCCAAAGTTTACCTGACAAGGTAAACTGGAATGAGAAATGACTAGTGGTTCGTATGGCAAGAAAGTCTCTTGATAAGGTAATTAGGACAAAGCTTTCTGAAAAAAAATTCAGGATCTTTGGCGAGTTTCCCAGTACAGAAAAAATGCGGGAAGTTTGTAAGTAAAATAATAATATCATCCTCATTTGAGCTCACGCTGACAGAGTACGATGGCACTGAAGGCTCCTGGGGAAATGTAGCAAAAATAACAGGTGCGTTCGGGGGTTACATGTAAAGTTCGTATTTACCTTGCGGTGCTTGGGTGGGCTTTTCCCTCGTCATGGCGATGTAAGCCAGAGAACAAAAGTGTTCTTGAATTAAGAGATTCTACTGGTTACCGGCACAGTTGCCTTAAAGGTGCAAGCTAAATCCTAGTTGAATCAGAATTAATTAAATCCACCTACATTAAAGCTTTACAGGTTGCCCCAGAAATAAACTCTAAATGGAACTTTCTACTTACTTAAGAACAGCTGACATGAAAACCTTGTAAGAAGAAGTCAATGCGGAAGAGTTTCGGAGTCATAGTGAATTTCAGTTGCATTTGCAAACAAAACTAAATATTTGAGATAAATGTAGATTATAAGGCCTTGCAATCATTCCGATACTGAATTCTAAAAATCTCATTTTAGACAAAATCTATAAAGCTACTTGCGCACAGAATTCTGTCTACCAAAATTCGGTATATGAGGCATTGGGGATTCAATGGATTCAATCAACAGGCGAAGGCGAAGGGATGACAAGCCGTTGCATTTATCGTCAAAAGAAGATTTCGATAATCTCCAAGCAGAAGAATTGGCTATACGAAACGAATTCACCTTTTTTTAAGTTGAGTTAAAGACTATAACCGACCAAGAGGCTAACCACAGAAGGAAAGTGTTTATATGGAGACAAGAAAACTATTTTCACACACTCAGGCCAAAGGAAGGACCTATAACTAACATCTTTTGTCGAAGTATAATATATACTTAATTGCGGTACATATGAATCCAAGTAAACAGAACTTCAATTTATCTGAAAGTATACACTTTATTTCGGATAAACAACTTTGAAATTTTAACGCATGCCATTACTGGACCGAGAGGAAAATCTGGAAAGAGAACGGGTACTGGCTGCGGATCAACCTCCTGACCAACTTGGAAAAACCCAGGATCCGTCGCCATCCCCTTCACGCAATTCGTCAAGGAAGTAGTGTTTATATTTATATAATTTCACCGAGAGCAACGGTAGTATTTATTATTGTGCAATGAACTGTTAAGCGCGGATCTGCAGTCCCTTATCAATTTAAAAGTCACGAAATGTGAGCATTCCGTTTTCCAAGATATCTGCCCGCCACTAGCATGGCTTTGGCTTTCGTCTGGAAACTCGTCGAGACATACCGCCATACTACCATTTTCACTCCCAGGTCCTTGCAGAAGCTGCCACCCTAAATGTTATCTTCAATTTTTAATCCGTTTCTATAGAGGATTAGATGCATCCAAGGAGGTATCCAATACCATCTCCGGGGTCCGCTAATTTGATACATGTACCTTTGACTTATGGATTGGCCGGAGGATGAATCACCAATACAGCCTACTAAAAAGAAGGTTTGTAAACATGCCGTATTCTACAAGGAAGCCTTGGAGGGGTCAAGGTAGGTATTGACAGCGAGGAGCACTTGAGTATGGAGCTAACAAGACGCCATTCTGGAGGAAATTGAAAAGACTCCGGAGACCGCTGAACCCAAATTCCAACGTTGCTCGTTGAAGCCAGGTGTGAATGGTGTGTGCTAACATAGCCAGGCGCCAAGTTAAAGCTGATGGAGGAGGGGAAAATCCTGAAACAAAAAATCAGGATAGTATGGATTCCGGCAGAGGTTAAGTCCGTCCCGGAAAGGGTACTAAAAACGTTGGGTGTCCAAAATAAAGGCCTGCATAGCTCCGAATAAAGGTTACTCAACAGGGGATTGATGCGAAAGGACAGACATTGGCACTTTCCATTCATTAGAGGTCCTGTAAAGCCCTAGAAGGGATACAGCGCAGGCCCTACATGGACTTCGCCAGGGTTCATATTCAGATCGAGAAACGGCGAGCGTCCGAAAAACCGGGAAGATCTCGGGATCCCCGGATACGACAAAAGGGGAGCATCCTGGAATGGAAGTTATGACAACGAAGCTAGGCGGACTTGGAGGTCCTGAAGAATCCTCGATACGCAGAGGGAAGGCCGACGGAGTTGTAGACCATATGAGACCCTCGACCAGCAAGGGCGGAGAAGCCCAGCGAAGCCGGGGGACTCATGGGACCCCTGAGCGGCAGGGATATAACAAGGCCGCAGCTGACCGGGCTCGCCAATAAGGCACACATCTCTGTGTACAGGGAAAGGCAGTATCAAAGTGGCAGGGCCCGGGTGCTAAAAGAGACGGTGGCGTCGCGGCAAGTCGGCCAACCCTGTTAAAACCCTGCCTAATTATAAGCCCAAATGATGAGATTCAAGTGTGTTCAGGGGAAACTCCACCATGCCTTCCTACCTAATCCAGAGTTCTGCACTTCGGACCTTGCAGCGGCACTCATCAATGTTACAATTGGAAGTGGGCAAATGAGAGAAGTAATTGCCTCACCTTATTTCCCTGGAAACAATGAGTGCCTGCCACCTGTGGCAGTTTCGGGGCTAGTGGAACACTGCCGCAGACAAAACCTGCTGATTCGTTGCGATGCTAACGCCCATCATACCATCTGGGGAAACATTAATGCCAATAAACGAGGTGAATGTCTTATTGATTATATAAATTCCACGTTTTGAACCAGGGCAACGAGGTCACCTTTGC
>QYTT01094712.1:64282-85348 GCA_006980735.1 Dasypogon diadema
CGGGGGACTCATGGGACCCCTGAGCGGCAGGGATATAACAAGGCCGCAGCTGACGGGGCCCGCCAATAAGGCACACATCTCTGTGTACAGGGGAAGGCAGTATTAAAGTGGCAGGGCCCGGGTGCTAAAAGAGACGGTGGCGTCGCGGCAAGTCGGCCAACCCTGTTAAAATCCTGCCTAATTATAAGCCCAAATGATGAGATTCAAGTGTGTTCAGGGGAAACTCCACCATGCCTTCCTACCTAATCCAGAGTTCTGCACTTCGGACCTTGCAGCGGCACTCATCAATGTTACAGTTGGAAGTGGGCAAATGAGAATTAATTGCCTCACCTTATTTCCCTGGAAACAATGAGTGCCTGCCACCTGTGGCAGTTTCGGGGCTAGTGGAACACTGCCGCAGACAAAACCTGCTGATTCGTTGCGATGCTAACGCCCATCATACCATCTGGGGAAACATTAATGCCAATAAACGAGGTGAATGTCTTATTGATTATATAAATTCCACGTTTTGAACCAGGGCAACGAGGTCACCTTTGCTAACTCTTACGGCAAGAAGTACTAAACTTGGCTCTTGGAGCTAATAGCTTAGCCTCCAGGGTGGTTAAATGGCATGTTTCAAATGAGTGTTCGATGTCAAACCATCGTCAGTGTCGATTTCACATTGAACTGGGAAAACTTATTGTCGTTCACCTAAGCAAACCAACTGGTTTGTCTACAGAAAGCGCTATTGGCAGTCCCTAACGAAATTATAGAGTCAGTATTTTCGGAAGTGAATTTCATTTCAAAATTTAATTCATTACATAATGCTGTAATTTTGATTCGCTGCACAACAATGAAAGTTTAATGGAGATTCAAATTGTGAATCAGAAATCTGGTGTAAGTTCTCCTGAATTAGTTCGCAGAAACAGCGGATTTACACTCCACAGGAAAACCATTCGATGCAATCACAAAGAAGCACTATTGAGACTGAAGGTACTTAGATCTTGGAAGAGTTCGAGTTCGCAATGAGTTCAGAAATGTGACGCGACTCGTCAAACCAGAGGAAATTAGATCGCGGATGATCTTAAACATGAACAAGCATCTTCTGAAATAAAAAAGCTTTCCAGAGTCATACCGTACAGCCCACCCGAGAGATCAGAGACGTGATCGATCGATAAACAAAAAGTTCTTGAAAAGTCCAATAGCACCATGAAATTTGCACGATCAAGACTGATTTCATATCTGATGTCCTCAGAAACAGTCAAGAGAGTAAAAAGCGTGCTATGCCCTCTTCTGAAACAAGAAGATATGACCAAAAATTTTATGTCCTTTGACCCCGTAATATTCTTGTAACTCCTGACAAGAATATCACAGGATAGAGACCAGGGATTCATTTGAAAGAGGGCTCTTGTTGCACCGGTACATGACTTATCCTGAGTGGTTGTGACTTTGAAAACTTATTCGAGGTCAAAGTTGAAAAATGTGAATTTTGCGGTCAATGTGAATTTTTCAAATTTTACCTTGAATGGCTTTTCAAGAACACAACTGGACGTTATTTTTTGATGTTCTTGTGGGGAGTTATAAGGAAATTGCGGGGTGAAAGAACGTAAAATCTTTAAACGCCAGTTTGAGGGAGACAGAGTGATTTGCATGGGGGTGGGGTGGGGGGGGAGGGGTCTCTGAGCAAACTTTAATCAGGACACTTGAAGGAATCGATTGATATCCGCATATCGATTAATTACCAGACACCCTTTATAGCCATAAATTAAGTCTCCTGCAGTCTCATTCCGCGATTCAACTCCCAACATTGTGGTTATCTGGAGGAATGCCTTTCTGTCTATTGTTTAGGACTTGAGGTCCGGCCGATTCGTCTCGAATGTTATGGGATTTTTTTTAGCAATTTCTTCTTACTTTATTCCCCTAACGACTTTGTTATAAATTTGAATTATATACTGTGCGCCAGAAAATAGAAGAAAATAATCGTATTACATTTTAAACAATCCGGGCATATCTGGGGATTGGTATGAGGCAAATATAAACTATTCTGCATGCGTTGCAAAGTGAGGAAACTTATATTCCCGCTGAATACCCCATTCTGAACAAAAACAGAAGCGAGTTGATTGGTGCGTATCATAGAGGTCGTTACAACTCTAGATATAATATAGTAACAGGTAATGAAAGTTGGTTATATTGTATTGAGCCCAAAAGCAAGCGCCAATCATCTCGCTTCAAAATCATTCAATATCAGGAAAAGTCAGGCAAGCTCGCAGTATTGGAAAGAAAATGATTGCCACATTTTTTGGTAAAACAGGACATATAGGCAATATAACCCTCGAAGATAAAAAGACTGCAACAGCAGAATGGTATTCAAAAGTTTGCTTACCAAAATTTTTAGAAAAAGTAAAAGGAAAAAGGCCAAGAGGAATGATTACTCTGCATCAGGACAATGCATCTGCGCATACTGCTGCTCAAACAAAAGCATTTATTGAACAAAGTGAAATAAAATAAAATTAGTGAATCATTCACCCTACAGCCCGGACCTGTCACTATGCCATTTCTTCTTCTTCCTAAAAAATTAAAGATAAAATGGGTGGTTTGAAATTCTCGAGACCGGAAGCTGCGGTTAATGCATACGAAACATTAATTTCTCTGGTGACTACAGAAGAATAGAAAATTTGTTTTGGAGAATGATTCCATTCGATGGAAAAATGTATCAACACTAACGGCGAATATTTTGACAAAATGTGAAAAAGTTCTTTACTCAAAACTATTTCTTTAAGTGTAATTTCGTAAAAACTTTCAGTGTGACCTGCGTATAACTCTTTGTACTAACTCCAATAAATCATTATGTATTATTATTTAAAAAAGCAACAGCCACAAGACGATAAAGCAGTTTGAATTTCCGATTTGTGATAAATGATTAATTATAAGTTAAAAGTACATTATATGCCTTATTCAAGTAGAAATAAATACACTCCCTGTATATCCTTAATGCGCATTTACCACGAAAGTAATTCGACTTTTTATTCTTTTGAAGGGAAATTACAAACAAGTTGACCAGCATAAAAAGGATTGAGGAAAACGAGTTTTGAACAACCCGGTTTCACCTTTCATTAACTCTGAAAGGACTATTGTAGCGGAAAACTTTTTTACCTTATTGTAACTGGAAAAATACTTACGATAAGTTGAACTCCTCAGGCTTGTCCGAATATCAGAATGAAATAAGTCATATTCCTTTTGGAACTAATAAAATATCATTTAGATTTTGTGATAATATGGCTTTATGGTCAGACCTTTGTGCCACAAGGGAAAAATCAGCAATTGTTCTTTTAATAATGCATCATAAATCATAATAAATATATTTCTGCACAGACCTCTAAGCCGGAAACTATTAATTTTCATAATTAATCCAAACATGGAATGACCACAACGGATAAAATATTACATTCAGCACTTGAGGGCTTTTAATATTTTAGACGCTGCGTATACAATCGATACTTCATGAAAAACATAAAGACAGAATTTCTGAAAACCTTAGGCCCAAAATTTGCATGGAAGTTGTCATGTTATCGATTCGTGCCTCAGTAGACGAACAGTGTTTTTATACGGAGGATGTAAATGTGCCCAGACGGACTGTTTCTTTTGGAAAAAATGCCTAAAAGAAAGACGGCAGGACATAAAGAAATTATATAATCATAGCGTGAAAGAAATGATATATATATATATATATATCAATGAGCATCCAAAAAATTTAATAAAGTAACTTGCAAGTACTTTTTTTATGAATGAATGACTTTGTATTCCATGAAAAGCTTGTTGCATTATATCTTTTGATTTATGCAAGGATGAATAGTAAAGTCATCGAAAAGAAATAGTTCATGTAGATAAATTACGAATTTGGAAAAAAATCCAGAAAGTAATTATAAATGTAGATTTAAAAATGCTAATTATCAATATCGAATATATGGAACATCCCGTTGTGCCTTTAAAGGGTTCATGAAGTATAAGGTATTAACCCTTCCGCAAAAATTAAATAAGGCTTCTGTAGGTTATCTCAGCGAAGAATATTCACAAAGATTGTAGTGCACTTCTCTATGGCTTGTCGCGAAGTCGGAATCGTATTACTATAGCAATTAAAATTGTGTATCTAAAGCGGACCTGCTCATGTTATGCATAAGAATAACTTCACAATAATAAGGTCAACGAGACAATAAAGGATGCCCAGTTTTCACAACAATTAACAGAATTCCTGTCACATCAATTATTTGCCCAACTGAAGTTCTCCTACCTCCAGAAAGTTTGATTTTAAATGCACTTGAGACTGATGAAGCTCACATGTCTTAAGACTAGTAAAATTAGAAGTGATTTTATCTTGTATGATAATAATAGGTTCAACGAAGTATCAATAATTTTTCCTATATGTGCGTAATACACTTCGGAGCAATACCTCTACACGAAGAATATGTAGTTTATCATAATATTATCAGAAACACTACCAATCAATAAAAGCTCAGTGTAGGCAGGAAAAATTTCACACGTAGCTTTAATTAACATTTTAGGGGGGACTACATACCTACACAGGGTTACACACTCCCCTTTTTCTCCATTTCCTACAAATTTAATATACTTTCCCATCAGTAGTATCACAATTGCAGATTTTAACAAAATTTCGAAAATTGTTTAAAATTAAGTCATCTTGAAAACAAGTCTTAGCAAGTATACACACAAAGTTTGCAAATTTAATTTACTTCCCCAGAGAACGAGTTGAACGTCCGCTTAGAGACCTTTTTCTTTATTAACACAAGAATTTAGGAATGATGAAAGATGAGAAGTTGGCCGTAATGGATAAAAGCAAAATTCAAAGCAATACACGACTTTGCACTACCTTCTCATTTTACAATATTTTACAGAGGATTGAGTATTTATATTACGTACTAGGCAAGAATTTGGGTAAATAAAGATGATTTCTAGACTCTTTTCATAAAGGAAATTAAAAACTTTCGCTGACTGCTTCAATCAGTAAGGAAAGGCTTTCATCAAACCAAAAATATTTAATTAGAAAAATTAAAAATGAAGAATTTATGGATAAGAAAATGAATTCCAGGAATTCAATATCCCAGTAAAGACTAAATGAAATGACAATTTGAAAGGAGATCTAATATCGTAATTAGACTGTTATGAAAAGGGCTATGAATTTAAGAGATTTTTTTAATTTAGTAAAAGCAATTTCGAACTTCTGAAACATTAAATAAATAATTAATTAAAGAAAACAAAAAACCCAATCATAATTGCATGTTCTTTAAAGTGAACACCAAACCGATATGTAAACATAGTATAGCGGTTGCTAGCAAGGTTATTATATAGGTATAGAGTGTTGCAGAACGTCTATCTTTCGTTGATTTTTCATCCGATGCAGATGGAAAGAAATCTGCTGAAAGTCTGTTTTCGAAAAACGTTTGAAAAAAGGATTTAAGGGTGAATAAAAGCCAAAATCATAATACAGCAGAAACTATTATAAAAAGAACATAAATCGAAATAACAGCAAGAAGAATTTACAACCGAAGACCAACCAACCGAACAGTGTTGTAGTGAAAGAAGCCCCCGCCGAGCTCGTATAACTAGAGGAAGTGAAGAAAGTAACAAAGTAAGAATCTTCAAGATAGGATATTTACAGTCTGTAGATTGTACAGACTTGTACAGCAATAGAGGGTAAAGTGGGGCAGAATCGGCAATTCTAATCTAACCATTAGATTATAGAATAATTTTTTTATTCGAAGTTTTGTATATGATGATTTAATAATGAGTTTCCTTCTAAACCAGAAGGTGCACTTCTCAGCGGGAATCCAAGAACCATTTTTACCTATCCCTGCATTAATCCTTTACACATTTCGATACCTTAAAAAAGATTAGCGTCTCATACCAGCATGCAAGACATGTACTTGTTAACAGTGTTAAACCAATTAAGAAGGCAAAGGGATAAAAATGCAATATTACTTTATTAATGTTAACACTCAGTCAAGAAACACAATACAAAACAAAGACGAATTTTAAGACATCTAATTGTTAGTAGAGTTAAATAAGTTGGGAGAAGATAAGAAAAAAGTAAACGATTAGTAACGTAGTGCTCACCAAGAATCACAGGGCGAGATAAAGACGACTTTTTAGTACAGTCTACTACAGACACATTTGGGTCGAAGTGGTTACCAACGTGATTAACTGCCGTACACATGTGATTGACGTGCTCATTCTTATCATAATTAGTTCTAGAAAAGTTAATACTCACTAATTAACTCTGAAGGACGCCCTGCCCTGGAGCACCGGAGAGTCGATATCACGGTTCAAGAGCTGGTAGATAAAAACTATATCAGCAACCCTACACCGCTTCTCCAGAAATCTGAAGTCAGATTATGTAATTCTAATTCATGCCCATCGGTAATTGAATTCATAGCGGAATTCCAAGCTGAAAATTCTAATTCAAATTTTTACATTGAAACCGCCATAAGTTCGATCGTCTATAGGATAGTATCGAATTGCATAAGTTTCATATCTGGGACGCGTATTGAAGAAGTGGTCTGACAAATGAATTGTATAAAGTTAAGGAGACCAAAGATTACAAAACTCTTTGAAACCAAGCATGGAATTACTTCTGGAAATAGTATAATCAACATGGGAAAATTGAAACCGCCATAAGTTCGATCGTCTATAGGATAGTATCGAATTGCATAAGTTTCATATCTGGGACGCGTATTGAAGAAGTGGTCTGACAAATGAATTGTATAAAGTTAAGGAGACCAAAGATTACAAAACTCTTTGAACCAGCGTTTAATGAAACCAAACATGGAATTACTTCTGGAAATAGTATAAAATAGTATTGCCAATGTAAAAATATTTTGTATCTGTATCGAGGACATGTACAGGTATAACATACTAAAATATAACTGAAATCGGAGACCTGAACCTTTTTTCCCTGTCCGCTTCACGTGAAATGCCCCATAATCAACATGGGAAACAAAGTTAAGCTTCACACCAAGGTTATTAATAGATTGTATGTGAGGAATGTTGCTTGCGCCAAATTTATAGCCATAACTAATAGCATCACGCTTCCTAAAGATGTGGTGTTTATATTAGGGCTCGGACTTGATACGGGTTCGCGGGTACCCGGGGACCCGCCCGTCCACCCCATAACCCGTATAACTCGCGTTTGCCCGTAACGTAAAACTTTTAACGCTATCTAAACAATTGACCGTATAGCATATTTTATTATTTTCCTTCGTGTGAAAGTAGCCATTTTAAAACTTGGATGAGGTGGCTCCATTTCGGTTTACGTATATAAGCTTTATGCGAATATCAATCTAATACGAGCGGTTTTTTCATACAGGTTACCGTCTCATACGGGTACCCGTATCATACGGGTGTTAGAACCCGCAAGGCCTGGTATCCGGGTGTCACCCGTGGTATACGGGTATAGGGCGGGCGGGCGAGTACCCGGATACCCGGTTTTTCCCAAATTCCCAAGTCTGGGGGAACTTCATCATTGCTATTACATTTAACGAATGTGGGGCAGTTTAAACATAAACAAGTAGGAGAGAAATAAAACCGAACTGGCAACGTATTTCAGCAGTTTAGTAAAAAAAATTCCAAGAACAACAAGAACAACTAAATTCACTATAATAGAGAGACACATCCTTACTTACTGTAAAATCAAAATTACATACAGAGCTTGAAAAAAAGGTTTTTGCCTCCGCACGGGGTATTTGCAAGCAACAGAGATATTTACGTTGGAACAATTCGTCGTAAAGACCTTCACTTACAAAAGTTTTTTACTGTAACCCAACAAATTTGCGTGTGAAAGTTACATGTGTTGAATGTGCCTCGAATATGATTATGCCCTACTTTACCTCATTATTGAATTTTGAAACGTTGAAATGTTATCAAATCTTCTCACTCTAAAAGCAAACTTTATACAATTGTTAACAGCAATATCTAGTTTTCTATAGAAGCTCAGGTGAGGAAAAAGTAGACTATCATTAGGAAAATGATATAATAGTACCAGTATTGATCTTATCTCACTTGGCAATATATCAGCCGAGAACCGTAACCCACGTAGATTCACATACACTTCAGCTAATGTATTAATATGTAGCTACAGTAACTCATTGTATTGTTGAAATAAATTGTTACATTTTTAACAGACTCAACATAATAGAGCATGTACAGGAGAGTTTAAGACGTCGTCCACCTACAAATATATTTTACAATCCCGACAACACTAGGAATATCTTTAAAGCTAACTAAAAGCGGTCTAAGTATCAAGGCCTAAGGTACTCCATTTAACATATAGTGGTAGCACATCTGAGATACTATTTTGCACCTTTACTATCTTTATTTTATCAGACTATCAGTTACGATTCATATAAATCACTGTAGAAGAAAAGCTGACTTTTGCAGACAATTTTAATAAAATCTGGTATTGTGTTATTAGGTTCTTGGATCCCATGTACCCAAGTATTTGCAAGTACATATGCTTTTCAAGATCTTTTGAGAGTAGGCATAAAAAAGTTATGGATCTGAAACCCTTGGGACATGCTGCTATTTTCCAAAGGGAAGGAAAAACTTAAGTAGTCAAATTCGAATTAAAATGTGCATGAAAGATGAAAAAACCGACGGCAAGAGCAGCTTCAGAATATCCCAACATAATCACAATTCGGAACGAAAAAAAAATTTTGTATATTCATATTATTTATGAAAACGCTATAATGGAAATTAGTCTAGAGAAAATTAGGCTTACGGTGTGTAAATCAAAATAGCTGATTTAAAAAGAAGCTCTCGATTGCAATCCAAAATATAAAGGAAGTCCATATAGAACATACCAATAAAAGCAAATTGAAATTTGATGCACATGCCCACCGCCGGGTCTCATAAAAGGTCTCACAAAAGCATAGAACCCACATTTTTGACTAAAAACCGTAGGGAAGTTTTCGATATCACTTTGGCTGCGTCTCTGATAACTCAGACCATTCACAACTGGAGTTTCTGGGAGGAGAGTTTTCTCTATAACCACCGATATACTTGTTTCCAGTTTCATACAAACATAATAGATCAAACTATCTATTAGAAATCCCAAAGAACCAACTGGGAAGCATTTGCCTTACGTTCCAACCTCACTTGTTCCAACACCCTCGCAAGTGTGGACGTGGAAGTGGGGCCTATCACATCTCCACTTACAGACTCGTATGAGTCCTCATGCCACATAAGGAGGGTAAAGACGTGGCTTTCCCATAACCTTAGGGTGCAGAGAAGGGAATGTACAATAAAGCTAAGAGATTTTCTAATAATCGGGAGGGTTGGGTAGATTCATATGCAGCCCAACCAATCATACCCCACCAACAAACGTGGGACTAGTATCACACCACTCTTCGAGATTATAAATATACGATCCCGCAAGGCAAAAAGACAATCCTGGAGATCCTTTTGTGGAAGTGTCAGGAACGTCAGTGAAATATCGAAGTTGTGCAAGTATCTGCCTAAAGCACCCATTCAATCGGAACTCCTTAGAATAGCTTTAGATTCATTTTGCTTATCAGATTAGGTTTCAGCAGAGCAACCACTATTGGATAACATACATTGACTGCTTAAGGAGTTGGCTGGGAACATTCGGAATGTAAGATATGACAGCCGAGACTGTGTTAGGAACGCTTTTGTCCAGATGAATATTTCAATTCAGAGTCCCGTCGAAAATCATAATGGATCAGGGATGCCGGTTTGACTCCACAATATTCCGTAAGCTAACTACACTTCTAGGAATAGAACGTTTTTGTATTAGTACATACCAACCCGCTGGTGGACAAAATTATAAAATTTTTAAAATCACATTAATAAGAGTACCACTACTGTAAATTTTATATTTTATCAAATCCTTTAACACGTTCACGCCGGCGTGTACCACCGGTGGTACACACGAGAACTTTAAGAGAAAATTGCACGGAAAACTACATACAACATGAGAAAGCTCTCTTACTAATAAAGCGCCGGCGTGAACGTGTTAATATAGGTGGGTGAACTTTGGTATAACTTGAGCTAATAAATCCCATGATTTTTTTAGTGAAATCCCAATTTGGGGCCACTAACTTCACGGAGCTGCGGTTCTCTTGGTAAAATATCTTAATTCAACCTACGCTTTTTGAACGTCATCCGAATCTAACTCCAGTTGAAATCTACACTGAAACATATCAAGTGCCTATTAAATGTCCTTTTGCGGCATCCATTTTTAGTCAATTCTTTTATCGTTTTGACCAGCAAACTTGGGTACCTGCACAATCAACCACTCCTATACTCGTAATCAACATTAGGACAAAATGCCAAGGACTTCTGTGCACAATCAATATGTATTGTAGAAGAGGAAAAAGTTGAAATTTCTTTTCATATTTCCAAACCAATGATTTGGAAATACTGACACGAAATTGTCACTCTTTTTTAATTAAAAACAGAAACTACTAATCACCATAACGTTTATTCAAATATGCCTTCGGGAATGGTTAACTTCATGCAATCTCTTACCTGAAGCACTTTGAAATTAATAGAAAAGGTGGAAATTCCCAGATATTTCAACACATATCAAGAGAACTTTCGGAATAATTTGCCCTTTAAGGGCTCTCGGTTGCATTAATTGTCTTCCGGAGTGGATTTCAGGCTTCTCTAAAATTATAAGCCCCCAAATGATATGAATATGCAACTGGTTCTGTACTGAATAAAAAAAAACTTCACCTCTAATTGCTTAACAAGTAAGTAACAGACAGGTTTGTACGTAGCATTCTGCAGAGATCATAGGAGGAGGGGAGAAGTGCAGTAGCAGCCACATCCTTTAATTTCGCATTTAATTGCGCTGCAATGTGCTCAGTTGTTAAGCTCGTTCCATACAAACGATTAACTGCGGAAAATATATGTTGTGCACTACCACGGAAAAGAAAATGAGCATGTTTTGAAATCCCTGCCTGGAAGTTCATGGCTTTTGTTTGCCAGTTTGTGCATAAAAAAGGATGAAAAAATTAAGGCCGACAAATATATTATGTTTTCATAGGAGGGAATAGCGCATTCTGGATATTATACCCTAACGAGTCTTGAATGAAGTGTGGCATAGAAAAGAATAAGCACAATTTCAAAGAGAGCCTTAATGAGGGATGGTCCCTCACTGCATTTCCAAGCTATGATAATGACAGCAACACAACAAAAAGGCAAAGAAACTTTCGTTTTCCGTTTTCCGTCTTCTATTTTGACAAACGACGTCCATTTGCTTTTTACAACACTTTCAAAACAGAAGGCACTTCTTTACGGAAGTATATGCTAAATGACAGGAAAGCTTAAATGAAAAACGAGGGGCTCTCAAAACGAAGTAATAAAACCGAAACTACAGTGAAAATAAACTTATTCCTTCGCTTCTTTTATAAAATTACTGGAGAAGAAAAATTAAGTAGGTATTCCTATGACTTTTTAACGTTATTAGAAAATCAATTCGTATATGATAATTCAAGGTGAAATGGAACAGGAGGTGAGATGGGATAGATCAATCTCCCTCTCTCAAAATGTAGATCTGTTACACGAAACAACATCATCATAGCCATAGGGTTGTACCTTGAGCTTGAGGCAATACCTTAAAAAACAATAAAAAAAACATGCTTCATGTAGTGCGCCAATTAACAGATTATCATCAATTTTTAATATCATTATAAAAACTCCATTGCGCATAAACTAAAAAGTGATAATTTGTCTAAATAGAAAAAAGACGAAGTGATAATAATTTTTAAAGAAAAATAGAATCAAAACTTAAAAAATTCATTTAGGTTAGTTTTCAGGTTTTTAAAATTACAATATTATTTATTTATTTATTATTAATCAACAACACATTGTACAATTAGATACGCAATCTTTTTAGGAGTATAAGTTCATAGCTCTAACCATAAATACGATTTAATATTAATATGAAATAAGGAGTGTGAAATACGAAATAAAAAGGAATGAATAAAATTAAAAACTCAAAGAAGAACGAAAAGTACAAGGAATAAAGAACGATAACAAAAATTAGCAATGAAAAGAAAGAAAGTGTGCTCAGTGGTATTGAATCGCTTTATGTCATAAGATTTAATTTATGATATTGAAGTAAAGTATTCTCGATAGTATGCTCGAAACTGTGAAAGGTACCCGACCGTAGAGAATTCCTCAGATTTAATGGTAAAGAGTTCCAGTAACTGACTGCTTGAACGAAAATTTGTCGATTACTAAGTAATTAACTCTAGGTGGTTGAAGTGTCAGTACTCTATTGGATCTATTAAAACGTAAGATATTAAACAAATAACCAGGACACTGAAACTTTATTATTTTAGAAAGTAGGTGCACAACTCTGAGTTTGCGATATTGTTGAAGGGAACAGCCAAGCAAATTATCAACAAATGGTGAAACGTGGTCAAAGCGCCGAAGTATAAATACGTATCTGATAACTGAGTTGAAAGTGACTGCAAGCTTTTTTTCAGACACACTGTCAAGCTTTCTGTAAACTTCGCAACCATATGTAAAAATCGGCACAAGAAAAGCTTAGGCTAGTTTTAATCGAGCTAGCAGGGACGTAAAATCACTAGACACCCAAAGACTTCGCAGCCCACTGTAGATTTTACCAATTACAGAATTGACATGATCACTCCAGGTCAATCTGTTGTCAAATACCACACCCAAATTTTTGGCTGAAGTAACCCGAGAGATAATAGCAGCATTAATATAAATTAGAGAGAAATTGGAGCAATCGATACCTAATCTACTTATAATTAAATATTTCGATTTATTAGGATTCAATTTTAAATTATTTCGTGTAGTCCACTTGTCAAGGCTATCAAGGTCATCATTAATATCCTCAGATAAACCAATAGGCCTGGAAAGTAATAGCTGTACATCATCTACATATAAGTGAAGCTCACAATTATTAATGACCGTGAATAAATCGTTTATGTATAAAGAAAATAACAGAGGACAAAGGATGGAGCCTTGTGAAACGCCCGCCATGAGAGGGAGAAAACCAGAGAGTCTACAATTAGCACTAAACGATTGAAATCTATCCCGCAAATACAAGGCAAGTAGTTCGATTGCATGCGTTGGGAATTTGAAGTATGTAACAAGTTTTGCACACAAGCGGTGGTGATTAACAGTATCAAACGCTTTAAAATAGTCAAGTAAAAGAACAAACGCGTTGTAATCCTTATCAAAAGCTTACCTAATATCTTCTGAGACTTTAAGCAGAGCTGTAATGCAGCTATGTTTGGCGACAATTCATCAAGTTGTTATTCCGAATATGTTCAGCAATTCTTATCTTTTTAGCGATTTTAGAGAAGAAAGGCAATATACTTATGGGTTTATAATCATTGCCACCAACGCGTTTCGATATGGGAATGATGTTTGAATATTTATGACGGATCAGAGATATCAGTTAAATCAGCAGGGCCCAAATCCGTTCTGGAGGCAAACTGAGTATTAAGGTTATCTGCATCAGGGAGTTCATGAGATTTAGCACCATCCATAATCCCAGCAGATTTTAAATTTCTCCATAAACTTTTGGCGGGAAGTTTCATATTTAGTCTGCTTGACTAATACATTTCTTTAGCCTCGCGAATAGCAGAGCTAACTCTGTTCCTTAATGTCCAAAATATATATATATATATATATTTACGCCTTGAAGAAACTCATTTGTTCTTTTTTTCTAAAATGTAACCAAGAGTTTCAAACTAAAACTAAATTTTATTAGTTAATTTACTTGGAAATTTATAAAAATTCATGGAATTTCAAAAATCTGAAACCTTGCTTAGATGGGCATTTTTAAATTTCAATTCTAGTCTATTCATGAATAAGTGAAACCACTTATCGGTTTAAGTTTGAGGAAGAAAATCATTTGTTGAAGAAGTCATTAAAAATTTTAAAGAAAGACTCTGTGCAAATTACAGATTATGTAACCTTATAGGGAATATAGTAAGTAGTACGTTACAAAGTCTGCTATATCTAACACTTATCGTTAAAGAGACATTTTGTGTTTAAGGAAAAATCAGATAAATATCCTTTTTATCCCTGCAAAACAACATTTCTACAAATTGCTTGAGCCATTCCCTAGAAGACTTACAGGCATACTGCCCCTCCCTCTCTCTTATGGAGATATTTAAAAAAAACTAACTTTGACCTTAAATTTTGACCCTGGCATGACTTCTGGAATATTACAATTCCATGGTTCCGCGCGTCCCATTTTCGGAATAATTCCTTACGACAATGAGGATAAAATGACACAAAAGTGTAAAAAAATTTTTTTTATTCTTTTAGCAACATTCAAATCTTAGTAGTGGTATATTTTACCACAATATCAAATTGCTTATATATGTGCATTTCGTCACTTAGTTATGAAAAGCAAAACGCATATAATATGCGCGCCCCGTCGGCTATGTGTATTCTTCTTAGAGCCGGGACTAGGGTGAGACAAACAGGGCACTTGCCTTAGGTGAAAAATGGGGCAAGGCACAAAATTGGTGAAAAATTACGCCAGAGAAAAAAGAATCATTCGAATCTTCAAAAAATATTTCTATTTTATTGAAATTGTGATAGCAATTTGATGATTGAATAAATAACAAAATTCTTGATAGAGATCAAGGATATGACTGAATATTTCCGGTGTTTAGAATGGAGTGGAACTCATAATTTCTCAAAAACAAAATCGCATAAGCCTTGTGCGGTTCACAGCCTTAATTTGGTTTGTAAAAATGATGCTTTTACATGTTAAAATGGTTGCTATTGAAATTTGTTTGGTTGTATTTGAACTTGAAAAAGTTGTCATTTATTTGAAATAGTTTTCGCTGATTTTGATTTGGTTGGTCTTGTTCTTTAAATAGATATGCTTGATTTTGATTTGGTTGGCGTTAAAATTGATTTGGTTGGTCTTGATTTTGATCTGGTTGTAACTGTTCTTGAAACGATTGCTTTTGAAGCGTAAATGCTATATTTTAGGAACACAACTTAGAAAGAGATATAAAAAACTATGTATCTGGGATTTCGTGTGATTTTGAATTCTTATCAGGTGAAAAAGTAAAGTCGATGGATACAGAAAATTTAAAAAAGCCAGCATATGATTTATCTCCTAAATATCCAAACAATATAAATTCTGTAGAATTATTATTGAAAATAATCAGTTTAAAAAATTAGGCAATGACGTTAATTCCAGAAGCTACAAGTTTAGATCTCTTAAAAATGATTCATGAATATAGTTTACTTCAGTCCTATCCAAATTTAAAAATTGCATTGAGGATACTCCTAACATTACCTGTTATTGTAGCTTCTGGTGAAAGAGGCTTCAGCAAACTAAAAACATATTTAAGATTGTTACTTGCTCAGGAAAAATTGTCAAATATGGCAATTTTATCAATCGAACAGGAATTTTACAATTAGAATGTAGCGGGGCTGAATAGCCGCGGCCATAAATGCTCCGCACTAATTATAGTTCCTCCATGAGCTCCACTTCTCCAAGGAAGAGCAGTATCCTTGTGAAGAAGTCTGCACGCCTCGTCAGATGTGCCCGAAGCAATATGCAACAGCCTCGCATTCACAGGAAATATGCTCCGTATTGTCCTCTTCGAGACAAAGATAGTTACAAGACCAATACAAATACAGTGCTTTCTAAGTTTGCAGTATCCAGTAAGAAATCCTACAACTATTCTTATTTGATTCTGCGGCAACCTTAATAGTTCTTTTTTGGTAAAAATTTTTGACAGTGGTCCATCTGATTGTAAAGCCAAGCGTTAAGGGCACGTTTATCAGTTTTGTAAAAGATAACGCAAGAAGGTTTTGATCCAAAGAGGGGCGTATATGCACTTTTCTTGGCCAGGTTATCTGTCTGTTCGTTACTTTCAAAGCCTGAGTGCCTCAGTATTCATTGGCTGCAAACCTCCCTAGGCTCTGATGTATTTTAACCCTGGGCGTTACACCATAAATTCCTGCACCAAGCCCCCCCCTTCGGTTTTAGAGCCCTTTTCCAAGGCTGGGAACCACGTCTTCACTGTCCAGTATGTTACCTCTAAAGGACAGACAAAAGTAGTTTGGTTAACATTCTGTTTCACACCATATCCAACATTGATTCTGATGTTATTTACTCAGATAGGGAGATGTGACTCGTGTGCTTGAGGCAGGCTACGAATTGTAAGCATGCTTATGACGTCAAAATTACATATTCCATAGGCAGTTTTTTCATTTTTGCATCAAGCGCCACCTCATTTTGATGTCATAAACCTTTTTAAGTATCGTAGTCTGCCTCAAGTATTCGATCTCCATTCTCTGTACCACGTTAGACGGTTCTGTACATCACTGATTTCAACTCCTTTTCAATAGTTGTGCTAAGGAGCGCATGGCTCCGGTTACATTTAGACATACCAGTTTTGAAGCCTGATCAGCTTAAGATCGTTTGTCTTCTGTATAAATTTTGCCTATCAAGCCGCTGAGGCATAGGTGATCATGGGTCTCATTACCAATATATAGAGGCAAGCAAACCAGGCATTCCTGGTTTGAGTCCCAATGTTGTTTCAGCCAGTTTCCTGCAGTTCTACAGTGCTAACGTGGCTTTTTGGAAAATTATATCAACGTGTTGATTTCAGTTCAGTTTATCGTCAAGGACTACTCCAAGATATTTGACCTTCGTGGATATTGGTACCAGTTCTCCGAAGAATGAGGGCCTGTTTATGCACCTCATTTTATTCCTTCTGGTGAACGGTACAATTTTTGTTTTATTGGGGTTCACTGATAGCCTATGTATAGTGTACCAGTGTTGTGCAAATTGTAGAGCTTCTGGAAGCTTCTTAGATAGTGAACAAAACAAATTAATCTTGATAAAGTAATTGATGAGTTTGCTTTATTAAAAACAAGAAGAGTTAAACACTTTAAAAAAAGATGTTGTATTCGGCATTTATTTATTTTATATTATTGATATTATTTTATGTTCATTGTTAAACTAAATGAATTAACAATTTATAATATTCTAATTCAGCCTTATGTGCAGTACTAATTTTGTTTTCCTTTTATTAAATTTGTTGCCATTTAATTTTTTATATGTGTAGTTTTATTTTCCTACAACTACTGTAGGAACAAAAATAATGTTGGATTTTTATTTAATAAATAATAAATTTATTTTGTTCCCAAAATCATTTAATTATTTATTCTTACAAAAAATTCAGGTGTTGATAATTTAAGGAAACGTTTCAAGAAATGTATATAAGAAACTTATATTACTTTTTATTACTTATATTATTATATTAAATTACCTCATGTTCAAAGTAAAAGTTTGTTTAATTAAATTTTTATATTTTAAATATTTTGTTTAGATGTTTTCAATATCTCTCTCCTATATAGAGTGTTCCGGTTTCAGATGCTAACCCTTTAAGAGGTGATTCCTTGGCTCATTCTAAAAAAAACAATTGGGGGTCCAGTTGCTATACCCACTGAGATATGGCGTCTTAAAGAAATTGCCTCCGGGTTGGTATTTACAAGTCCATATTAAATCATAACTTCGGAACCCGCTCATCTACTCTAATACAACTTTTCTATTAGAATGAGCCAAATAATCACCCTTTAAATGATTAGCATCTCAAACCGGACACCCTGTTTATGTATACAGACTTAGTTTTAAAGGTGTAATAACGAATCTGAAAAAAAAAATTCAGGAAGTTGAAAAGCCTATTTTTCTGGGAATTGGACTTTTCCAAAACTCCCATTTCCTTGCGAACTTTCGACAATATAGTTATGTCGAAATTTTAAAAATATTCACTTTTAACTAACTCGTTCAGAGGAGTATTCAGCATAATGACTTCAGTTTATAAGCAGCACCTTGATAAAGAGCTAAAAGCTCGAATTATCTGCACCTCTCAAGACAGTATTATATTTCCAAATTACTCTGACACCACTTTTTACCCTAAACATTCTGCCTTCGTGCGGAACGTAAGAAGCTAAATTTAGAAAAAAAGCAAATCCCCATGCGATAATAAATTTCTCACAACTCCTTCTATTTGTGGCTATATTCATGCGAATAAAGGACCACTTCCACACCCCTAGATTGGGCGTTAAAGCACCAAGGACGAAACTTATTTACAGGGCAGGTTTGATAAGTAGTGGTTCTTTGAAAGCATAAATGACTTGGTAAGTTGAATGTCAGTGGGGTTCTAATCCATCGGGTCTTCAGTTCTTCAGACGAAACTTGTTTTTTTTTGCTTCTCCTGGGATATAGAAACATTTTATATTTTGTGTTCTGTCTTTAAGAAGGTCGATTGAATTTTTGAATCACAGGAGATCTTTCAAAGTAATCTTCTTTAGTTCGCAAGGAATCATTGGAAGCTCCCAGATATTTTATATCAGTGTTTACTCTGTCAAAGGAGCCGGATTGAAAACACGCTAGATAAATCTCATGTTAGTGCTTAGGGAATATTTAGATGACAACGAAAGACGAAAAACAAATTCCTTTTGCTTCCTTCTGATCTGCTTTGGTGATTTCCTTCATCCCTGGCAAATACCTGAGGGAATTTTTCGACTATGTAAAGCATTGTCGCTTTTTATGAAATCCTTTCATGTTTCGTATGTCTTTCATCGTCAACAAGTAAATTCTTTCGAAAATTCAGCATGAGTGAACCCCACCAAGCTGTCCAAAAGATGAAAACTTTCTTATCATGAAAGTGTGTTTGTGTGTGTGTGCATTTTAGCTTAAGAGAAAATTCTGACAATATTTTACTCAAAGCTGGAGTGCACGTTATTTTATTGGAATTTTATGTACGAAAAATTAATAATATAATAACCTAAGTGCTTAGAAATTTTAGCGGATTTATTTTGATGTAAAATTTAAGAAATAAGCAGTTTCAAAAATTTTTCAAATTTTTACTCTCTTAGGAAATGCGTATAACGAGGAAAATCAGAGCGCTCTTGACAAATAGACTGGATGATCGCACTAATAAAATAATCTTAGCCTATTAGATCGTAACACTCCTCTAATGGAAGCCAGTAAAATTAAGATTTGGAGAAAATTTCAATATTACCATTAGCACGAAAATGATTTTATAGTGCGCCTTAGTCCTTTTATTGTCAAGCAAAGATATATTGTCATTGGCTGCACACTTGCGAAAAATTCTACAGTGGATATATCGATGTTTGGCATTATAAGATTGAATAAATTGTACTATAACAGTAGAATTTTCAATTAATTTCGCATTATTACTTACGCTTTTTTAACCCTTTGCACTCCGGACTTTTCCAGCACCTGGAACTATGCAATTTCAGAAATATTTAATCCTTTAAAACTTCAAAGACTTTTGTTATTACGAGCTGACAGCCCAATAAGAATTTTTATAATCAAAAGCAAAATCTAAAATTAAGTTAATTCCTCATCTATCAGTTTACAGTTCTTAGTTGAATGTCAATTAAAAATTAAATCCTAAGTTGCTGCAATAAATTGGTGCCGCAGCGGAGCCAAAGGAGTGCAGAGGGTTAATTCTTTGATTACAATAAGCTTCACCAATTTGGTGTAGGATTTTTCGCTCCTTTGGAGTTATAGAAACATTTTCACTACAGATATACAATTTTTGCATTAAATTGAAATAAATAATTTCATTAGAATTAAGCGTATTCTCGATAAGGAAGAAGTCTTAATACATAGAGCGGTGCTGGATATTAAGTACGCTGAGAAGCAAAAAAGTCCTCCCACTTAAAAAGCGATTCCAATAAAGAGCGAAAGCAATGCAATCTGTAAATTCTTGATAAAAGTAGCAAAACTTTTAAAATAGTTAAGGACTATCAGCTTACTTACTATGGCAAAAAGGAAAACAAGGCGGAAAAGAAGAGAATTAGGGGATTAAGTGAAAGTGCCGACGCAAAAAGGTAACATTGAAACAAATTGTGAATAATTTTCTATTACTGTGTAATCTTAAAGGAGCTGAAAACCCTTTTGGAGCAGAGTGTTAAAGGGAAAGCCTTGTTTCGATTTTATGCGGAAAATCAACATTTAGAAGACCCTCATAGACCTCACCCACATGACTTTTCGCTAAATTAAAATCTTTGCTATAAATAATTAATAATAAATTTTATTTCTATGTAAAATGTATGTCACTTAATCTAAACGTGTGTATCTAATAAAAATATATCTGTTCTTTCCTTACGTATACAAAAATATATGTAAAATACTATTTAAATAAAAAACCAAATAAAAATTCAAATACTTGACTTTTATTTCAAAATTGAAACTTTTTAAAGTGCATGAATAAATTTTTTGATCTAAAAATGTTTCGTAGTAAAAGCAATCATATCATGTTGTCAAAATAAAAAAGGGATAAATTAAAATAAAAACAAAAAACTATTGAATCAAACGCATTAGAAGGTTAATATTACTACGAAATGATTTGTTTCAAAATGTGAACATTTTTAATTCAATAATAGACATAATCAAAAATCAAAAATAAAACGTTTTGTTTTAAATACGTTTGGGACGTTGTTTCAAAATGTTCTTTTATTGAATTAACCGAGGAAATTATTAATTTCAAAGTTAAATACAAAACGTTGTTAAATTGATATTTTTCGGCATTGGCGCCAAATCATATTTGAAAATTATTGATTCAATGTTGTTTTGATTGATTTTACAACGTTAGTTTTCTGAGTGTAGTTTAGATAGAACACAGAAGTCGGTGGTGTGCTCGATATTCGCAGACTTCTGCTAAGAAGCACGGAATTTGATTGTTTTATTTATTTCTGCGAGAGTCAACGGCTGATTCAGAAGAGAACGTGAAATTAAGGTTCCAAAGTCTTCAGAACTGATAATTGAAGAAAAACATAAAAGGATGGGAAAGTAATACGGAGCCCTGCGGCACGCCACTGTTAAAAATAATGCAGTCACCGTGTAGCATGGAGCGTTTAAGAAAAACGCTTACAATGCTAGCACAAATAAGCACAGATGTCCAGGCCTAATACATTGCTTTGGACGGACTTCTGTTTTGCGGTTGGCAGAAAAAACAGACGATTTATCAAAAATGTACCCAGTCACCGAACGCTTAC
>QYTT01094712.1:85368-96354 GCA_006980735.1 Dasypogon diadema
GCGGAAAATCAACATTTAGAAGACCCTCATAGACCTCACCCACATGACTTTTCGCTAAATTAAAATCTTTGCTATAAATAATTAATAATAAATTTTATTTCTATGTAAAATGTATGTCACTTAATCTAAACGTGTGTATCTCATAAAAATATATCTGTTCTTTCCTTACAAATACTTCTTCTTTCCTTTCAAATACTTGACTTTTATTTCAAAATTGAAACTTTTTAAAGTGCATGAATAAATTTTTTGATCTAAAAATGTTTCGTAGTAAAAGCAATCATATCATGTTGTCATAAATTAAAATAAAAACAAAAAACTATTGAATCAAACGCATTAGAAGGTTAATATTACTACGAAATGATTTGTTTCAAAATGTGAACATTTTTAATTCAATAATAGACATAATCAAAAATAAAACGTTTTGTTTTAAATACGTTTGGGACGTTGTTTCAAAATGTTCTTTTATTGAATTAACCGAGGAAATTATTAATTTCAAAGTTAAATACAAATCGTTGTTAAATTGATATTTTTCGGCATTGGCGCCAAATCATATTTGAAAATTATTGATTCAATGTTGTTTTGATTGATTTTACAACGTTAGTTTTCTGAGTGTAGTTTAGATAGAACACAGAAGTCGGTGGTGTGCTCGATATTCGCAGACTTCTGCTAAGAAGCACGGAATTTGATTGTTTTATTTCAAAAACGAAATGTCGCAAGTGAGCCGCAATTTTTGGCATGAAATTGTAATTGTGCAATATCCCAGTGGCTACGCACGTACGATTCTTGTCAGAAGAATTGTCTCAACCTCTGTTACCCAGATATCCGTATCTTGTGCGGAATTCGTATCCACGTCCGCAGCAAAGAAAATCTGTCAACGTGCGCTTCATCCCGCTCGGCCACCGGCGTAGATAATCGTTAATCTCACCGCAGAAAGCCTGACATTTCTTCATATTCTTACCAATAGACAAGATACATTACGGAAAATGTAAATTTCTGGATACTTCAATCTTTAAGATATTCAAATTGCAAATGGGCTCAACGCGATTAAATTTATCCCAGGCATACGCTCACTGAGCACTCGATTGTGACCTCGATTATTGTCAATAGTATTTTTGCGAGAGTCAACGGCTGATTCAGAAGAGTACGTGAAATTAAGGTTCTAAAGTCTTCAAAATGATCATTGAAGAAAAGCATAAAAGGATGGGAAAGTAATACGGAGCCCTGCGGCACGCCACTGTTAAAAATAATGCAGTTACCGTGTAGCATGGAGCGTTTAAGAAAAACGCTTCCAATGCTAGCACAAATAAGCACAGATGTCCAGGCCCAATACATTGCTTTGGACCGACTTCTGTTTTGCGGTTGGCAGAAAAAACAGACGATTTATCAAAAATGTACCCAGTCACCGAACGCTTACCTTCCAGCCCCTCGACTCCTTTGGCCAATAGTATAGTATGCTTGTTGTGATCAACCAATAGACGGGTTCGGTAGTTGGCCACATTTTTGCTGAATCATTTGTTTTTCTGCTAGCCAAAAAACAGAAATCGGTCCCAGTGTTTGTCTGTGATGCTAGCGAGCATCGAATGGCAAAACTCAGTTTGTTTACAAGACAAGACTATTAGCTATTATACAGCTTGCCCATAGAAAACAACATAAAAATATATGTATATATGTAAAGCGTTGTGTAGAGTTTATAAGAGATGTTAATATGACAGAAGGTAAAATAAATGCGTAAACTAATTTAAGGCTTTTCATTATAATGCATGTTTTCCTCCTATCTTCTCTTAAGTAGAATTCTTATAATAGTTCATGTAATTTGTTTTCACTACGAACTCTCCAAATAGCTGCTTCCTTCGAAATTTGTACCGCAAACAACAATTGGTTTTTGCTTACCTTCGATGTGAAGAATGTAAACACGCAATCAGGCTAAGAAATAATTACTATGCTGCTGGTGGATTAAAACATCTACAGTGACGTGACTGGAGAATATTAAGTAAGTGTTGCGTATTATGCAACCGGTCACAAGCTATACTATCTTACTCAGCTACTAACCAAAATCGAACAAAATTATTGAACATCGTCACGCTTCCCTTCCTCCTCAATAGGCAACAAATCAATCGCAACAAGTTTCATTTTATCGGAAACTTGAATGAAGCTATTTACACCAGAATTACATAGAAACGTCCTTGACCTCTAGAAGTGGGTAATAGTAGAAAATGAATATATGGACACATGAACATGGCTGGCGATCCAACTAGTTTTCCGCCATCATGAAATCGTCGCGTTGTCTACTGAAATTGTAATATTCCATCATCCTTATCATACTATTAATTCTACTTTACTACCTCTTTCTATTTCATGGAATTTTCACGCAAGGTGAAATCGTTTAACCCTCCTTCGGACCTGTACCCTTATGTTTCCAACCATTGAAATAAACGATGTTCTCCTCCAAATGGACAATTACCTCCAAATAAAAATGCTGCCGCGGGATTGAAAAGAATAAGCGCCCCAACATATATCGGCAGGAAAGTCAAATCTGCCGGCCATCACCTTTGCTCATCCATATATGAAGGTAACGTGCACGATATAGCTATGGCCATTTGAGTCTCTATTCCTCTTTGTCCATAATTCCACGGTAAATGCTTGTATCTACCCTGCCATCTGACCATGAGGGCACAACATGGAAAAGCTACTCACACCCTTTGTCAACCCTCGCCGAAGGAGAAACATCCAAAATGTTTGCATGCTAGCAATCCGAAAGAAAGAAAAACTCTCTTTAAGGGAAAGGTCACTGAATGGGTGCAGGTGGGTGGAAGTGGTGGTCGATTCAGCCTACGGTGGGTTAGTAAAATCAATTTCAGTTCGTGATGAATAATTAAGTGACCAAACAATGTCAACATTTACATGAAATAATAAAGAGAATAAAAAATTGGCAGTTCAGACACTTCCCTATGTATGGTTGAACCCTAGCGTTACTGTCATAAGTGTTTTACGAGGTAGTAGCAGCTCTATAGAATTAACATAAATAAATATACTAAATAATTGAGTATAAAGGGCGTTAAGCAATTCCATAAATCAACGTAAGTCGATGCTTTTGGTTGTGAAAAACCCAACAAAAGAATTTTTTATTAAATCTCTTCCGGAAGCGAATGGCATCTCGGATTAATCTGCTCTTACTTACCTCTTACTTTTTTGCTTATACTCAAAATTCTGATTCTGATTTTAATGTTTTCTTTAATTTTTACATTCAAAATTATACCTAGACAGACGGACAAGCAGACATATTAGTGTGGAATTTGATATCACAATGTCACTATGTTTCGATTTTACTCAGAATTAGGAGAATCTCGTTTTAAAATGTAAATTTGGCGGCATATCTCGTCATGTTTGAGAAAATTTATGGTAGTCAGGTATATTTAGAATATAATTTCACATTGGCTTGTTTTCTAGGGTAGTATATTGAATATAAAGAATATATTACCGATCTACCATTATCTGAGTTAATGGGAGTTGCAACAATATGATGATTCCGACAGACGTTCAATCCAATGACAACATTGGTCAAGAGTCAAATGAGTTTTCTCATCTACGCCTATCACCCGCAGACGATTCTGTAGAATGAATAAATGTAGGAATAACATGGGGACTCAAACCAGGTATCGTGATCTGACTCTACAAATGTGCCTCAGCTACGCAAAAGACAATCGGGCTTAAGCTTCCAAGACTGGCATGTATAAGTGTAAGCAGAGTCATGCGCACCACATTGACGGTGGCTATGTGCTTACCACCTTACCGTAGGCAAAACTATTGAAAAGGAGGCAAAAGCAGTCATCTACAGAGCCACGTCAGACGGATACCAGGATTGAGGACCTTTTTTTCCGCAATTCAAATTCAAAGATGAACTATTTTTTCGGCCCGTCACAGTAGTTTAGCCCTTTAAATTTTTTTTGACAAGTATATAGGATGATAGGGCATCAGTAAACTAGTGCATAATGCAGTGGTATCAAATTGACTACTGCTTTTCATAATTTTAATAGACGATTGATTGATATAATAAAATGCCCAGTGCGCTACGATATTTGTTAGGGTTTGTTGCCATTATTCCGGAAAGTCGGAAGACCTATACTGAAGCTCGCATCAAATCCAATTCAACGATTAACAAAACCGAATTCTAATTCAACCATTACATAAAAAGAATAGTGTTTACATATCCCAGAGACAGCAAAGGTTTTGAAGTCTGTGAAGAAGAATTTCACCACATTTTTCATGCAACTCCTCGCTCATAATGGGAATGTTTATACAAGCACATTGGACAGGGGAAATTTACTGGTTGCTAATTTCGCTTGAAATTCGCACCTCCCTCCAAGTGCTCAAGTACCCCTAATATCCTCCCCGTACGACTATAATCAAGGTCCGCTTCATTTCCGCTCGCGTTGAATCAAAAGCCATCGTACATGCTTCGCTCCTGCTTCTGAAGTGCTGGGCCACTTTTTTGGCTACACCTGTGAGGAAATCATTTCATACATTGAAGAGGTTCTAGCAACAGGTCCGAACATGGGGTTCAGAGAATTCCTAAAATGGAAGATGTTAGCGATATAGGCTAATAACAATCACTTCGATCTTTGTTAAGGTCTTTAACGCACTTATAAACGCGCAATTGATGAAATACCTTGAAACTAATCAGCTAATTCATGATTGCCAATTTAGTTTTTTTACCACGAGCTCGACCGTTAAGCCTGTTACAATATCAATGCTGGTTACCGCAAGGTTACATGCTATCTCCCCTGCTTTTCATGAATTTTTTATCTCTCACTTCCAATCCAATTGACAGCTCATCAACTCTCGTAGCAATTCCACTGATAATAATCGATCACGTATGACTGGATCGCTTAAGAATGACATTGTAAGAACTTCGCTTGGAGCAGAGGAAATCACGTCGAGTTTAATGCATCCAAAACCCAAAGCTGTTTCAAATGAATTTCAAATCCCCCACAAGCCTTTTCTTACCGAGGTGACAATTTCAAAGATTCCTAAGTTGAACGTCTTGGATGTTCAGGTATTCAACAATTTAGTAGGACGGATGACATCTTTGCTATTGCAAAGATGTCCGTGTTCGTTGAAGTCCAAAAGAAAGCTTTCGAACTTATTGGCATTAAGTCGATTACCTCTAAAATCGATTCTCTGGAGGACACACACAATGTAGAATGCCTTACGCTCTTTTATCGTTACTTTAATGGACATTGTTTCAACGAAATCTCTGGTCAGACTCCATGTAGATCAATCCTTACTCGCGTATCGAGCCGTCTTCATCTTTAGTACTTGAGAGACGATTTAGCAGAACAGCGAAATTCCATGAATCCTTCTTGAGCAGAACTATACGAACGTGGAACAGACTACGATCTTCTCTTTTCTTCCAGCACTACAGCCTGCACCTGTTCGAGCTAAATGTGTATCGATATCTTTACTCAACATCCTAATTCCGTATCTCCCGTTTCTACCTTCCTTTTCGCCAAGGCTGTGAGATAGCATTATATGGCATGCTCTGAGCTTTAGCCACACGATAGAAAAAAGAAAAAAAGCAATTTTCTGGCAGGCAAAATGAAATTATTCATTTCTACTGACTTCAATCACTAACACTAAAAGTTCCTTCGAGTTAAAGGCAAGCCAGAAAAATGACAAGATATCACCCTTAACTAAACTTAACTAAGTTGATTGAATCCCGCCAAAGAAGTTATCTTCCTTAATATCTTTTAGATACATTAAAGTTTTAATAATAAAAGGCTTCAGAAGATAACGCTGATGTCTGTCGTTTTTACAAGTTTGTAGCATTCTCGTGGGGAATTTAAATTTGCATACATATTCATTAAGGGAAAATCCAAATTAGCAATTTTCTCAGGATATTTAAAACAAGCATTAAAAGCTTGTAAGTTTTAATTACAGAATGGAAATAATACCAAGTTGAGTAAAATACATTAAGTAAACGGCAGATAGGTATTAATATCCAAGGAAGAAATATATTTAACTAAAAAACGTTTAGGATTTTACCTTGCGGGTTCTTGTCAAGTTATGATTCTCATATAGTCGCTTATGTAAGAGAAATAAAAGAATATACTTAAAAGAAATGAATATTGCCATAAAAACAGTGTTTAATTAATGTTTTATGAGTTTCAGGACAATTATACTTAATTTTTATTATGAATACTTTTATTACTTGTATCAGAAGGTGATTTACAAGTATGCGCTAATAAGAAACTCGATGAAGTCGCTAAAGGATTGGAGCAATTACTTTTAAAGCTTTTCTAATTAACTTCAACTACTTTTGTAATTACCTTAAGATATTAATATATAGTAGAAGTAATATAGTAACACAAATAATTATATTGCTGATTAAATTTAGATTTTACGCAAAAACAAACTAAACAATAAACATAAAAACTTCAGTCAGACCTTACTGCTGTTCTTTTCACATACGTTTTAGTGCCTGAATAATTTAGTGACCTTGAGGTTGTAATATTTCATATTTTATAAGATCTTTATGATAGGATGGCATTTTGAAAAGAAAACAAACAAGGGATGGAAGAGTATTTTTTAGATTGTATCTCGTTTTGAAATTAAGGGAAGTGTCAAGTGTTTTCTTACTTTTTTCTAGGATAAATAAAAACCAGTGATGGGTAAATTGTCTACACAATGTAAATTACGCTATATTCGACGCGTATATAATGACGTAGTCTACTTCGCAATATTTCACGTAGAGAATGTAATCTATGTAAACAACGTAGACAATAGGTATTGGGTCCTATCTGGACGACCCCGACATTCAACTCACAAATAATTCTCCTTGATAAATCGAATTTGACCAATGTTTCGTGACGTCACTCTGGATAAATGGAGCTTGAATCTTTGTCAGAGAAAGAATATATATTGTTTTGGTAGAATTCTTTTGGAATTTTTAATGTAATAAGATCAGCATTTATTTTACATGTTAGTGTTCATTTTAGCACTTGAATTTACATCACTTAGTGCAAAATCGACATCGCTGAAAAGCTCTAAAAACAAAATATTCAGAGTGACATTACAAAATGGCGATTCAATGTAAAAACCTGGCAACTCTTGTAGTCTATAAACCGTGGAAATTGAGCTCGTTCAAGTTTTCGGTTTTTACTACTCACCTCTAGTAAATGGACTGATCAATTTGCTATAAAGCATTCCATTAAAGAATCATGGGACCAATTTTTTCAATCAGTATATTTTTCTTATATGCTCTTACAATCGTACAGTGACAGTGGCTGAACAAAATGTTCAGTGGATTAAAGGAAAAGCAGGCATTACAGACATAGCGAAATATATTTTAGTTTGTTATGCACTTAACATCGTTTTGACACCCTTCTTAACTATCTGAAAATGCTTTTCGTGTCTTATAACGCGCACTACAGTGCATGCGCTGAGTGCACAAGAAAAAGGAATCGTAGAACCGTGCCTTAAATCTACTGTCCCACTCTGGGAACTATGAAGCCCTAAAGTAACGGAATCAGGCAGGAAGCTCACATACAGCGTACAGGGAATTATATTTCTCAAATGGCTTTACATGTGTCAAATGTGAGCATAATAGCTGTCCAATTTAGTTCTATTAAAGCATCTAATAAATATGTAGACAAATATATAAATCCCAGTTAAAGTGTCACATCTTGTATGAAAAAATTATACAAATAGCGCCATATAGTGTAGTTATTTAGTTGAAATATTTGTATTGCCCCCTTGGGTTTAATAAAATGTCACAGTAATTCTTTTATATGCCAATGAACAGAAAAATTTCTGTTTATTTGACTCTGTTAAATCAGCTGCGACATATCGCAAGCACATGAATAGGACCTGTCTACTAAAAGTTTACATGGTCTGCATAAACTGCGCATTATCTACGTTTTCTACGCATTATCTACCCCGGAGTGTAGACAATGCAAATCTGCGCTTAAATGCCCATCACTGATGGAGACAGGATCGATATTGAAGTTATTGCGAACATAAAAAAAACAATTTCGATCCCCTATCTGTCGACCTGGTTGCATACCACGTCAGTAATGCAATCAAGCCATTCTTTAAATAATGTGTGTTTTTAAACGATTTTGGTTAGCTTCACTCCTCTGTAACATGGGTCAAATCTTTTTGAATTTTTGTAGAGATCATGTCATTGAAGATTTCACTTTTTAGGAATTTTAGCATTAGGGAGTTTTAATGAGGGATTTATCTTTAGGTCTATCTAACCAGAGCCTAATAAAAGCCATGTCATTATATGCTACACTGACCCTATTAAGGTCCTCAACCAATTGGAAGAGACAACAACGGCCATTATAATTTCGGATGTAATACCGAGATAATGAAATTTTGTAAATCATTTAAAGAAAAGGGACAATGTCCCTCATCTGATAAGGGCGCACTGTACACGGACGATAGGATGATGGAGAGCAAAGTGAGAATAGATATCTGTTAGCCGAAATTTAGCAAGTACCACGGGAATATATTGAAAGGTGAATATAAAATTTTTCACACCATGTGCTGTATACCATTTAAATTATATTGTAGACCAAACAATATGAGCTTTATTATTAATTCTATCCACGCCGGTGACCGAGCGGGCTAAGGCACACGTCTGCACATTTTGTACTCTGGGGGCATGGGTTCAAATCCAGCAAAGAGCGCATTGATTTGTCTGAGTACCAGTACTTGAGGCTATTTTACTGACGAGAATTCTACTTGCGAAGTCGCTATAATGTTGCACAGCAAAAATTCCATGCCAAAGATTTCCTTCCACTAAACTGTGTTGTGTACATTTTAGGGTTGCCCCCCAAGCTTAAGCAATACCTTAAAAAACACAAATTTAATTGCAATATTTAAATGATTGGGAGGTCACCTTAATCAATAATTCTAGCTGTAATACGTGTCAAGAATTTGAGAAACATCCTTAAACCATTGATAATCATTACATTTAATGATCTAATTATGTAGGCCAGGCTGATAGTAATGGAATTCCAACATGAGTTTACTACTAACCCAAAAGTACGCTTACTTATAATCTGTGTAAAACTGTAGATGATATTAACAAATGAACAGATTATAGATGAAAAACGAAAAACATGATAATTCTGTTCAGAATTGACTCATCGAATGGCAGAAATTTTTTAATCAATTTTAAAGTAAAGTATTCCAAATCAAATGCTTTGAGGATAGGATGAAAAGTCCTGTCAAAGGTTTTATCAATATCTGATATAAAGATTTCAGATTCACAAAAAATATGGAAGCGATAGACTATTTTAATGCTTTTGCTTTTGATTAAATCTCGTTTCTTCATCTTTTTAAAAGCTTTACGGTTCCGGTGACAATACATTTTAACACTTTTAGATAATATGGCGGATGGATTTTGCCATTTATGGTCCGATTCGACTCAAAATGTATACCAGGGGGTTTTCGAAATTTCGGATTGCGAATTTTGGTGGGGATTTAAAAATTCGAAATGGCAGTACCAATATGGCAGACAGACCTTCTCATTTATGGCCCAATTCGAATCAAAATAGCTACCTTGGGGTTTTCAGACCATTTATGGACTGATTCGATTCAAAAGGAAAATCTGGCACAACATGTAAAGGGGCACCACAAATCCCGCAGTAATGTATTAAGGTTACAAATCTTTGTTAATGACACTTTATGTGTATCTAAGCTAATCTAATGTTTACATTACAATGACAGCGTAATGTTCTTTAATCAAAGTAGTCTGCATGCACAATAAAGGATAAATTTTGCTTGGACTTCTAAATTTTCCTACATTTTAATGCATTTAAAAATGAAAGCTTTCTGTTTAAATCTCTTTTATATATATTTTATTTGTTTATTTTAATCTCTCATGTCAAATGGTACAACCGAAGACCATTAGTTCTGAATTGTAATAAAAATTATTCATAGTTTTTTCTCCTTTTTATAACCTACTAAACCTGGATACATCTTAACACAAACAACAAACACTCCTGAACTTAAGAGCTTTTAATGAAATTAAATATTCTGATGGTCGACAGTATCTGAAAGAATTCTTTCGTTATGTTGTCAACAATGCATTTCAGTTGTTTTTTCAAGTTTGCAATAATACATAATATAGTAATGATGTCAAGGTTAATGAAATGGTTAAAGAAAGGGATTTTAGGATAGGTCAACAATGTATTTAATTCACCCTCGATAATGTGGTATACCTACGGGGCTAGTACACTTGTCGTTGGCTTTTAGGCATTGTTTGATATGCTGGATTTAAATTTATATACAGGGTGGTCCGGAATTGATAATACAAACTCAAATGGCTAATAGTAGATCTAAAATGCAGTCGAAAACTTCATATGACTATAGGCCGAATTCTGCTTTGTTTTCGATATACGGTGGACTTTATGCTCTCCATGAATTTAGGTAACCTGATTTACATTTTTGACCATTACAGTTGCAAATTTGATATTGTCAATAATAATCTTCTTGGTAAAATATTAGTTACAAATTTTAAGTTTTCTCACTCCGTAACACATCTCATCTTCAAACACCTTTCCGATATATTTCAAAGTGTGTTTTGCAATGTTTTTTCTTCCTCACTCCCGCATGTAAGTTCTGACGCCTGCCAAGGTTTGGTACTTGACCCTTGATGTTCTTCTTCTACATAAATGATTTCCTTTATTTATGCTAAAAGCACGAATGTGCAATTTTTTATTTTCATATTTTCAACATCATCTTACTCAAAACAACAATTTATGGTGTGTATAAAATGAAAATAGCTTTATTTAGTAAAAACCTCCAGCTTCCAAACCCTACGCATCGTACAGGTTATCTGCGTTCTACATAATTTTATTCGTGTGCACGATGGAATGTTTTGAAATCAGACTGCGCTTTCGCAGTCGACGCGTAAAAAATGACGTCTTCGTCGCAGTATTTATCGTAGACAATGTAATCTATGCCAACAATGTAGAC
>QYTT01094712.1:101333-113836 GCA_006980735.1 Dasypogon diadema
ACCTCCAGCTTCCAAACCCTACGCATCGTACAGGTTATCTGCGTTCTACATAATTTTATTCGTGTGCACGATGGAATGTTTTGAAATCAGACTGCGCTTTCGCAGTCGACGCGTAAAAAATGACGTCTTCGTCGCAGTATTTATCGTAGACAATGTAATCTATGCCAACAATGTAGACAATGAATATTAGATGAATTAAATTATGAACTTACGATGTTTTTTAGCACTATTATCCGTAAAATATTTTTGTTATTGTTTCATAAACCTTTATTTCTTAATATATTTTATTTATTATTTGATTTCCGTTTTTTATATTTTCTTATATCTGCTCTTCTATCAAGTATCAAGTAAATTTTGAATTTTTCTAACTTCTCATTCATCTTTATTGCAAGTTTATATATTTAATGTTCCTCCATTTTCTTCTGTACGAAGAGGACTGTGTCTTAGCAAAATCCAATTTTACCACTTACAATCTTTCCTGCACAAGTAAGAAGCTTTTGAATTCAAAACCCTTATAACGTCGATTTCTATGGAATGTACATAAGTCCTAGTAGAACTGTTCAGATTATAAAGTGGCGCAAAAACTAAGTTTTCAGTGCCAACATTGAAAAAGTACAACAGAAATTGAAATCAGTAAACCAATAATTCCTTATTACAATCCAAAAATTAATATTTAACTTTAAATCAAACTACTGACAATTCAAAAATGGAGTGAGGTGAAATGAAAGGTCATTTTCTTAGGATTTGAGGATAATTTTACATAAGTAGCAATTAGCATTAGTGTTAACCTATGATCCTTATCAGACTTCATCTAAAAACAAACTGATTACATCGACATGTATTTTATATATTTACAATACCTGGCCTATTTAGTTTCATGGTTGAAGTATTTTTTACATCTCAATGTGTTAAAGCTTCGCAACCATAGAGTAGAAAACAAAGGGGATTAGATAAGAATTTAAAAATTAGCTAGATACTATTTTTCTAATAGTGAGGAAGAAGTTGCATTAACAAGTTGGGTGCCAGGATACCAATGGGTCCCGCAAAACTACCTGTCTACTAGTCAGTGTACCACTGGTGCGTTCTGCAAAAATACTTCTTCACAGCCGAGGGTACCACCTGGGATAGCTATCGTTTCTTTTAGCACTAACTCAAAACTAATAGCCTAAATCGATAGTTTGTAAATTTGATTTATCTCGTTCTACCTTATACTTGTAAAAAGCGGCAATTACAAGAGTATACGAGATCTTGAGCATATATCTTTTTTAATCTGCAGATTTGATAAAATTTTCATGTTTTCCTGTTACCCAATGACAGTCTCGAAACGTTTTATTAACAGAAACAATGAAAAAACTGGATGTGTCTGACACTTCTGGTAGGTAACGTAGAAAATCTATGTCATTTCTCAAGGAAGCATATCTTTTCTAGTTGTAATATTTCCAGTTGGGCACTGTTTAGAGAAGATCCGTGTTGTATTTTAATTAGAGACAGTATAGGAGTCAAAGCATGCACTTCGCTTTTGCACAGCAAACTGTGCTAAATATGCACTTCACATAACCATTTTTCGAATTAGTTCTATTTTTTTAGTTCAGAAGTACGTACAGTCAGCACATAAAGCTCAGTTAAAATGTGATATTTTGTATGGAAAAATTATACACATACATAGCTCCATATAATACAATTATCTGGTGTATATAATACAATTATTTCGTTTTTAATTAGCTTTGCTAAATCAGCTGCAGTATGGAGCAAGCACATCAATAGGGCCTTTCTCTGCCAAAAGTTTACATTATCTTTGTTTACCCCGGAATGTAAACAATGCAATTCTACATGTAAATGCCCATCACTCGTAGAGACCAAAGATCTACAATTTCCGCGATTGACCTCAGAAGTCGATTATGTAATTTATTTGTAAACTCAAATCGTACATCGATAAATCGGAATAACTAATTTTAATTGTATGGTTTAAATGCAGTAAATTTTTGAAATTATTTTTGTCAAAACATTTTTTACTTTACATTTGTCAACATTAATGAAAAAAAATGATTTTTTTTTTTTAAAGTGTGACACATACTTGATTCCGATATTTCTTTCGAAATTTGTTCCCATGCTTTATCCTGAATATTTTTGTTCCTATAATCGGGACTAGTGTAATCATAGACACAAGTATGTTTTTTTAATTAAACACACAAATTTTATACTGAATTCAGGATTGTCTTTCATTTTTATTCTATATAAACTACAAATGCACAACTAAATGAGCATACGAACAAGGACGAGAGCATGTCGCAATTTTAAGACCACCATGTTACGAGTTGCAGCTATGCCATCTCACCTCAGTGGGTGCTACTACGTGCTAAATTCTAATCAGAGAAATTAAGTTTGATATTGATTTGGACCAGTTAAACTTAAAAAAACAATTACATCGCAATAGAAACAACAATTGAGTATAAAACTTTATTCATAGTAATCTCAGGGGATCAAAGCACCATGATCTGCATAGAAAAGTTTTTGAAGAGCCTTTAGAAAAGGCATCGTGATAAGACGATAGTTATGTAACTCCCATTCTCTTGTAAAATAAATTTAATAATCCATTAAAACTAATTTCATACATGGTGTTCTGCAAGCTTAAACCACAAGGTGAAATGAGAAGATTTTTTTACAAGTACAATATGTATAGATTTGTTTATAAAGTATTTAACACAAGTGGGAATCGAAATTCCTATGGCTAACAAGTAAGATTTGTGAGAAATATTTGTAGGTTGTACCTGAATTTGAAAACACTGGCAAACTACAGTTGTGAGGAAGAAAACTCCCATAGGTTTGACGGAGAGTTTTTAGTAAAAAATTTTGCAAGTTGCCTGGACAGAAATTAAACACTAAAAGTAAAAATGTACAGTTTATCATTTTTCTGGAAAGCTACTGGGAATATGCGCAAAATTCAAGTTAAAAAGCATTCCTGACATTCCTCAGTGATAATGAAATTTAATAGAAGGATGCAAGTACCAGTTCTTATTATAAAATCAGAAATAGTTATATATTGACGTAGATTTACACAATAAGATATCTTTACCCACTCGATGACACGATGCCATATACATATTCATATAAAACTAAGCTGTGTAAAATGATGCGTGGATTAGTGTTTAGTACCAAGAAACTTTAAGCAGGATACTAATTGCAAAATTCAAAATAATAAGTTTCTTCAGTGTATTCGTAGTTATTTGAGAGTGTGATTAATTTTTGTCTACGATCCACACAACCCAACAACAATATCCTTTTACTAGTATAAAAACGAAAAATCAAATTCTTTTTAGGAAAAAATCAATATTTCCTTAAAATTACATAACTGTAATGTAGTCCAAAAATATGAACGTACTGAAATAGATAATTCAAATGCAATTAGACCAAAATTAGAGTCGTTTATATTAATCAGGTAAAATGTATTGGAAAGGATGTTTTTAAGTTTCTATATATATTTTAAATCGATTGAGAAAAGCAAAAGTCATGTTATTGTCAGGGCGGATGAATGGATGAATCTGTGCGGATATAGGCAAGTTTCTATACCTTTTTAAGTAAGTGTTATTCAGTGTACACAGGCCAATCTAGTCGCGTAGAATAGGCACCACGAAATGGAATGAAATTGAATACTCCCCTAAATACATAGAAAACAGATTTTGCAGCTAGTAAAATAAAGGAAAGTGGGTTGAAATGATGAATTGTTTTGTTGGGTCAGCGTCAGGTATCAAAGAATGAGCGTTGCATGAAGATTAATGAATAGTTGGGAAATATTTGTATATACCTTCAGTAATTTGTTCTTATCAAAAAATGTTGACGGAATCGGCGGTTTTATGTGATACTTTTGCTTACTCACAACATTTTAAGAACGCTGAGAGAAATTCCAGCTGTGATTTCATAAAAATGTAAGCATTTGGATAAATCCATTTAATCGTATTTATAAATACTGTGGTATAATAGAAAGCACTTAATCTGATGATATTATTACCCTGTGAAGTTAACTACTACGTACACTTAAAATAAGTACGGGCCGTAAAAGTCAAAATGTTAAAAAAAATGAGCAAGAAGTCTGGTGTAGCATTTTTTATACTATTCCAGCATAGGTGTATCTAAATCGACACTTGATTATACTTTTAATTTCAGTCTTTGTTGCTTTCCGATTATTCATTAACTTCACTTTGTCGAAGCCTGGAAGTGACGTCCTCCTCTTATGTACAATATGAAATGAAAATGTCGTAAAGGCAAAACACTTCCAAACAGAAAACAAACAGAAATGAATCACGCTATGTCTGACAAGCAAAAGAAGTGTTGCCGCGAGTACTCAAATTGGTTATAGGCGACTATATTCGAAACAATAATGAAACTATTGACAAAACTGAAAGCCTATTTGACAAAAGCTATGTTTTAGGTGAAGCTGTTGAAATAAAAATCTGACAAACTTATATTAGAAGATGATAGTCTCTTTTTATCGAACATATGGAATCCGATTTCAAAATTACATTATGATCACCTAATGATAAAATATCCACCAAACTTATTTTTGTTTGCCTCCAAATGTAGCATTTTAATATTGTGAATGTAGGGCTGTTAATCGTGGTACTCGTTACGACGAATGCCTTAGTTTAGCTTGGGACAACATTTATTAAATTAATGATACTGACACCAAAAACTCTGTTTTTAGTTTTTGTATGGTATGTGAAACATGTTGCTTAGACAATAGTTAGGAGTTCTGAAAGTGAGAATTTACTGGTTACTGGTTACTAGTGATATGTAGTGAAGTCTTATGATATCTTGATAAATAGCTTTAATATTAAGCACCGAACTGAGCAAGACTGAAATAATTCCTGCAGACAATAGCTGTGTTTTTTTCATCTGATCCGGATGATTGAAAATTATGAAATGAATTGACCCCTAAACTGCCTGTAAGCAGTTGGTAATAACAGAGCCTGAAAAATTCATCAAATTGCCATGATTTTGATCCATAGAAAATGTCAAAATAGAATCTAGAAAATATCGAGTTCACGTTTTGAAGTTTTGAATTATTCAACCTCATGGCAATCTGATGAATTTTTTTCAGATTTCAAAATCACCGATTATTTGCCTATGTTTAAGAAGTCAATTTAATTCAAAATTTGCAATGAGCCGGATGCGTTCAAAAAAACACGGCTAATAAGTGCAATTGCAGTTCGTACACGACACAGAACAATTGCAATAAATGTAGTGACTCGTCTTTTTTCAATGTTTCTCTTAAGTCTTTTCCCATATAGAAAGCCGAAATAACAATAAGAATTGGGCCGTATGAGTAAAATTGAAGCAATTGTTTTGACTTTGGTTTTATAGTTAATATCTTATCTTAACAAATGTTCTGTGCTTCTTCTTTTAGGAAAAGACTCTAAAAATATTTACTTGATTTTTAGGTAATTGTCTAGTCGAAGAGAGTGTATGTGTATGTGTTTGTGTGTATGGGAGGTTGGAGGGGGGTCGTATGAGCTCATTCTGATAGTTGAAATATGGAGCGGGAAGATGGAGGTGCAGGGGGCGGAGGTGAAAATCTTAATATTTCTCGATTTTGATATTGAATGAAAATTAAATATTATAGCTCAAAAAGTTTTCGAAAGGTAGTAGAAGGTGATTTCCGAGGTACCATATAAATGTTGAGCAATCAACTTGCCCACCCTCTACCCTGACTGCTGAATTCGGGACGTTTATTCGCGAAAATTCATCTTTTACCCTAACTTTCAATTCGAAAAATATTTGATTTTTAACCTCCATCTCCTGCGCCACCATTTTTCCGCTGCCCACCACCAAACACTTTTATGGTGTTGTCCGAAGTCGAACAAATTTTGTGTCGAAATATCCAACCGATTTGATGCGAGTAGAAATACTTCTAAGAGGTTTCTGCAAAATAAAAGATGAGGTCTTTTGTCGTTGGATATCACATTGAGGATCATGTTATTGTGAGTGGTATTCTTTGGACGGTTGGTATTGGGATGTTTTGGGAACTCTTCTATATTGTTGGAAAATGGAGATATAAGAGTTCGAGCATAGGAAAAAGGTTGCATATCTTCACAAGATGAACTTTCTCAGAATCCAAAATTTTAGTAAAAATCATATACCTATTTAAAAAAACAAGTTCCAGATGTGGCCGCACTGTGAACTTTGAATTGTTATACAACTATGAACTCTTAAAGGTAGCTAAAGTTGAGGAATGGCATGAATTTTATCCATGGCTGAGACATGACTTTGACTTAAATTATGTAAACGATAAATACACCTAGTCACCTTTAATATCTTTTAAAGTCTTTGGCGTACATAGGGCTCTAGCATCGGTCAACTAGGCTACTTCAGCCCCGCCCCATTCTAAATCTAAATCTAAATCTAGCATCGGTAGAGAAGGACAGAAGGACTTATTCCACCTTACAGGTTCCTCTCTTTGGCGAAAAAGTTTTAAGTAGACCTCAAGTTATTGATACATTAAATGATAAAAAGTTTAGTAATCTTATAGAATACTTGAACCGGGCCTTATCATATAGAAATTATTTAATTGCTGAATACAACAACTAAAAAATTCCTTTCTTTGCATATTTATTGAAGTTAAGAGAATGTAAGCTAAAATGCCTGCCTTGAATGCTATTGTTACGATCACAATACAGGTAAATATTAAAAATAAATTTCAAGTATATTTGTATATGTCCATTATAAAAGAAATTTAGAACGATAAGAAGGAATTTGAATTAGGCATATGACTAACAATCATTGCTCTAGCTTTAGGTTTAGACAATTCCATAAATTTGGACTGATGTGCAATAAGATACAATAATAAAGGCTTTATTATCAATATCATTTTGTGCGATTTTTTTGCCTCTTTCTAGATACATGTATATAGGGTGACCCGGTTTCAGATACCAATCCTTTAAGGGATAATTCCATGGCTCATTCTATGAAAAAAATTGTGTGGGAGACCGTGGGGAGAGGATGGAGGGTTTTCATCTGCCATACCTACGGAGATATGGCGTCTTAAAGAAATTGCGTCCGGGTTGGTACCTGCAAGTGCATATTAAATCATAACTTCGGAACCACTGAACGTATCGAGAAATAGTAAGTCTTATTTTATAGGTAAATGATTAGGCTTTATTTAGATATCAACTTCATTCATATAGATGTTTCCACTCAACGAACATCAAACATGGAAAATATTCTTCATTTTCAATAAATTTCAGTCATTGAATTTTCCTCGAAAACTTTCCTTACTATTTTTTCATTTTTTCCATAAATGAATTCCTTATTATGTTATCTACAAATCCTGCAAACGCTTTTCTAGATACATCGGCTTAAAGACGTAACTAATTTGTTTTTCAAAGTGATTATTTTTACACCTGCCCCACTTAATGATTAAAAAAATGAACATTCTTGTATGTATTGTTTTCATATTAGTAGATAGCAAATGCACGACTTTTAATCTACCACCAGTGCTCCAATTGACCTCCTTCCGGATACCAGTAGTAATATGGTAAAGGATGAATCTGCTGTTTTTTACATTTTTTTATCGAGGTTTTGGTTCAGTGGAAACATCTAAATGAATTAAGTTGATAAGCCTAATGAATTGTCTGTAAAACAAGATCAATTAGGTTTCCGTACGTCCAATGATTCTGAAGTTATTATTTTGTACTTGTAGGTACCAACCCGAACGTAATTTCTTTAAGACGTCATATCTCAGTGGGTATGACAGATAGAACTCCCCCCATACAATTTCTCTTAAAATGAGCTAAAGAATCACCCCTTAAAGCATCTCAAACCGGGACGTTCTGTGTAAGATGATGAGATAAGTATTTTATCATATTTTATTAGTAATTCAATTTTTTTTCTTTTTGATAAGAATGTTTTGTTTTTGATAAATTAGAGAACATATGAAAGGAAGTCCATGATACCAATTTAGAAATAATAAGTGGAAATAGTTTATATATTAAGAAATTTCAAATTGTAGCATATATCCCACTGTAACAAACAGCGGGTGTATAATATAACAATAAAACATAATTATATTGTATGAGTAATCAACCTATGTATTCTATGGTATTTGTTCATGTGTTTTAGGCTTTATTTTCAAAACAATGTGTTAGTTTATATATATATATATATAAAGACATAATTAAATAATGTAATGCGAATGATTGGAAATGACAAAGTGCGTTAGTAGCTAACACACTGTTATGTGTTTTATAATTTTACATCATAAAAATATTCTAAAAATATCGAGGCAAACATTTCCAGAAATATACATATTTTTTGTTAATTGCATGTGTTGTCGTATAAAAAATCCACTCTGATTTTTTTACATGTTAATGTCTAAATGCATTTTATATGGTTAAATTCAATTTTATCACTTGTTTAATGTTTTCGCTAACACAAAAAACATTTTATTTTGATATGAACCAAACAATCCCCAAATTCTCATGTAAACTTAAATAAAGTTTTAATTTAATGTTAACTAGAGGATAAATAAAAGTGAAAAACATAGTTGCATTAAATTTCAGCTCTAAATATTAAAAAGTGAATTACGAGTAAGTTTCGAAATACATATGCTATTTGCAACAAAAGTAATCCAAGTTTTACAGTTAAAACAAATTAATTTCAATTTGGAAAAATACCTGAGTCATCCAATAACCCAGTCAATTAGGTTGACATATTTTTTTTTTAAACTTCGATTTTTAGGACTAGAAATCTAATAAATAGGGGATGGAGAAATAGGTAGATAAGAAAAAAAATTACTGACACTGGAGAAAGGAAACAATTGTATACAAACCAAATGTTTGATTAGAACTTTATGCTACTATGCAATGGTAACATTCATAGTTTGCAACTAAGATACTAGGATTTTGTTATTTTGTGCGAGCTATATGATTGGAAATGCAACGTGGAGGTATCCTGATAAAATGTGAAAAGTATTAACACTGTTTTCTGTGAAATTCTAAAATAATTCATAGGCAGAAGGGTGTACACAGAAAAGTTTGCAAAGTAGATAAAAGGAGGTTTATGCTATTCCACGCAAAGACAGCAGTTGTTTCAGGTGAAATTTACTCAGCTGGTAAAAAGAATGAGTATGTATCACTTTCCTAGAAATACCATACCGAAATAGGTAGAAAAGTATCAAAGCATTATTCCATTGGGACAAATATATAAACAAGAATTAAACAATAAACATTTTCTAGTTACACAAATAATTTTATTAGACGAAGATTGCAACAGGATGAACCAAAATGGATTTGCATGCATACCTAAGTTCTTTAGGTGTTCGCGTCTCTGTTGGCATTTCCTTTTTATAATTTCGTATTTACATAGCAATTTTTTTGTATAAAGAACCTTCACTGACTTTATAGACCCATCAAAATTAATAAGAGATAAGAAAATTCATTGGTTTTAGACAAATACTGTACCTGAGGCTACTGGTTAATGTGGATTCTGAACCATTTTATTTTATTTATTACAACAATATTATACCTGATTACAATAGAAAAAAATTAATAAATTTTTTCCCAAGTTATTGTTACTTTATAAATAACTATCAAGACCCGAACATTTTTCCCATAATGTTGATATCAACACTTAAAATTTTGCGAGTGTTGATTTTTAGAAATAAGAACTTCATTATTTCTATTTTACTTCTAACTCATTACATTATCGTTAGTTAAAATTAATAAGCAAGGATGGAGTTTCAACGAATACTTAAAAATATACAATTCAAGAAGAAGATGAAAGAGGAGAAATATTGCTTAGATATCTAAAAAAACGTAGTATAACAAATTATCAGGCGAAATGAAATTTCTAATTAAGTTAAGGAACATAAAACAAATCTTAACTGGACCACAAGCTACATAGAATTAATTGTAGCATAAAAAACAAAGCCAAGGAAAGCCAAGGACATATGAAGAAGGAAGCGAGTCTATCGAGGAAAACATTATAAAAGTCCAAAGTTCGATTTATATTATGTCCAGAGGCCAACATAATTTGTAGTTCCAACAAAATACTTCAAGTACAAAATTAATCAAACATACACAAACCAAGAAGTAAAGTTGAAGAGAGACAAAATAAATTTTGTGGGGAGCAGAGAAATTCGAAATTTAATAATTACTCAGCATGTTATACAGGAAGACAAGACGTCTTTACTTAAGGAAATTATATAGTTTAGTTTAATGGGTTTCTGTTTGTGCGATTTAATATTTCAGGAAGGCATTGATTTTAGTGGTCACTTTAGAAAAAGTAAAAAAAAGTGTTATGCGACGAGAAAAGTAGTAGATGTAAGTGGAAATATACCAATTCCAAGTTAGTTTAAATCCAGTATTTAAACTTATTCCAAAAACTATTAAGCTAGATAGCATTGTACAAATTTACGTTGCTTAATCCAAAGCAGTTAAACTAAGTAAGAAATGTAGTAATTGGCCTGGAAATAGTTCAATATAACAATTTGATTGAAAAGTACTACCTAAAGAAAGTTATCTTGAGAATTACCACTTTACTATCCAAAAAATAGAATAGATAAATAAAATTATACCTACATTTATATACATATGTAACTAACGCACATAAAGCACTACACTAGACTATGTAAATTCGTACCAGATTTAATAAGTTCGCAGCCACTTTAGTAGAAAAGCTTTCATGAGAAAAATGTAGGTAAAAATGTATTTGGCAAGAGAGAGCTTAAAAGCTTCACATATATGTGTGTGATTGGCTGCAAACCTTTAATAAATCCTAAATGCACAAGAAGTGGTGTAGAGCATGTTATGCTTACCGAAGATTTCATGTATTAGCGATACGAACGACAAGATGGTTGAAAACAAGTATAGTGGATGGAAGCAATATACAACATTCTACTCGTACTTCGCTGCATGAATTTGATCATGTGCACTTCACACATTAAGTTTCCTAATTCAATATCGTTGATATACATGAAAATAAGGATTATTAGCTTAATATACTTGTGAGAAACTTAGTGAAATGTTTCATATTGCTAGACAAAATATTGGATGTAGACCAGGTATTACCGAAACGCTTAGTTCTACGAGGAGTGCCGATATACCATAAAAATGAGAAGATAAATACGTGATAAATATTTTGGATGATACCTAATTGGAATTCCGAAAAGTGTATGATTCAAAAACGGAATATCGTCCGAAACCATACAGCCAAAACAACGAACGGGAAGTTAACATTTAGAACTTAGGATTTTCTCAATAAATAGGTAGCCCACTCTCAGTAACATTCTATACATTACTCCGTCATAAGAAGAAAAGAGTGTAAAAATGGTAACTGTTGGCCCACGTCCGCAACCGCAGATTGAGGAGCCGAAATCTAGGGCTTATATCCGCAAAATTTCTGGAGCTAACTGCAGTCCAGCGGGATTTGTCAAAAATAACTTAACAATTAGTTATATAAACTAATATTACGCAGAAACTAGAAGTGTATAACGATTAGAAACAATCCATTTTTGTGCAACAGTTAATGTGAAAGTTTTTTACTGAGTACTGAACATAGTCCATTTTCACACACTATAGCTGACCACTTCCTGGTTGAATATCGGTGAGGAACATCTCTCTCCATCACTTTTTTCTGGATTTTAAACATGTAAGGCAAACGGTGTGAGCTACTTAAACTAGCATGGAAGTAATTTCTGTCGAACTACCATATAGGTGGAAACCCAACTTCATGTAACACCTCAGTAAAGTTCCAAACAAGTAACATTCTTAGACAAAGTTATACCTTGTCAGCTGTCAATATCACTGTTTAATTGAGATTAGACAGTGTCCTGTACACATGTACCTTTGTGCGAGGATACTCCAAATCAACGAAAACAAAACCAAGTACCTAAGCATGTTCTAAGTACATGTACTCGGGCTTTGTTGCTAGCCACTGCAACTAGGAATACATGGATTCCTTCAAGTATCTTGAAACACAATCCTAAAAAATACATTTTTTGGCATTGCATCACTCAGGGAAACATAGCACTTGCCTTGGTTAGGTCGCTGTTGAGACTTTGCCCACAAACTCGATCAAAGGAAAATATATATCGAGTAATTATTAAATCTGTAGCGCATAAAAGAAAATGTGAGAGCGCCTGGAGTCTGTGCTTGGAGTTGGTACCCGGAGTACTATTGTGAGTAATGAAAATTATAATGAAATAACCTGAAATGTGTGGCTATTGCATGTTATGAAGAGATATTGGTAGTTTCAACACTTTAGTGAAGGTTATTGATTTTCGTAAGTGAATCATATGAATGAAAATAATTGCTTTAATATTTATCCTAAATTCTACGTGGAAAGACAATAATTGTAGCAACCATTGGTTTCATTAATCTGAGTCCTGTAAAGAAAGCAAGGACATTCTATCGATCTCAAAAGTGGGCATTTCTGTTCCTGCAGAGAAGAAGAGACTTCTACAGCTTAAAAGGAAAAAGCCAAGCTATCCTTGGGTGCTCGGTGAAAAAAAA
>QYTT01094712.1:121659-135580 GCA_006980735.1 Dasypogon diadema
ATTTTTTCAACATTTTTACAATTGAAAAATATTTGAATTCAATGCAAGTGAGTTAATCTGTAGTTTGAGTTTAAAAATGGATTTGTTTGACTGTTTTGAAGATAAACTTTAGGAATTCTGTGGTCGCGTATCAAGGCTTCTTAAGGCTTAAGAATTTACTATTATGATTACTATGTAAGATTTAGAACTTCTTTGGTGTTATATTAAAAATTAGACGAACTTTCAGATTAGATTATTTTAGAATAGATTCCGACTGGTCCCAGGAACTGATCTATGCGATTCAAACCTGGAGCAGATTCAGGCTAGTATTTCACCTTAAGAGGAATAAATTACGGTGAACAGTTTGCGGAGGTTTCGATCAGCGAAAATTCAAAATTAGCGAACTCGGTGTTTGAGGTATAAGGCACCAGATTATAGTCCTCGGGGATCTTATCAACGTATCCGAGTATATGGCATAAGCACATACCACATTAGGAAGAAAAATACGAGTAGATGAATAGTTCAACGATACTAATATCTTTCTTAATGAGTTGGCTTGCCAACAAATCGAACACAAGGTGACAATAAAATTGCAAATTGACAGCTGCTGCTAACGGCGATGCCAACACAATTGGCAAGTGTAAACATCGAGTTAGACACTTTAGCGGGGGTACCCTGAATAATGTATACTTTTAATATTTCGTTGCGTTTTCTCTACTTTTTTATATTTTTGATGAGTGTCCGTGTCACATCGCAATACGAAAGTGAGTTGGAAAACCTCGAACGGAAGGAAGATGTATACATTATATTGATTATGACTCCTGAACTAGTAGTGCGAAGTCGACAGTGGGAATGTCGACAAATAGTGCAATAGTGGAAATTTACGGTAATACCCTCAGTACCATCGCATTTGCCCTCGACCACACAGAGGTGCACAGAAATCCAAAGTTATCATGACGTTAATTGTGCCGATTTTCGACCTATTTTTTGCCGTTTTTCTCAGTGTTTGAAAAATGTTTATATCTGCAAATTTGTTCATTCTTAAAATCTGCTGTACCATTATCAATCTGTTTTTTGACCAAGGATCTGTACTGGGTCCGTTATTATTTTCTATATTTATTAATGACATATTTTCAGTAGTTAAATATAGCCACTTACATTTTCATGCTAATTTTGTTCAGATCAATCGAATACAGTATACAGGATGATTCAGATCAAGGTGCCGCAGAGTGTACCACGTGAGCCTTGAGGTGCGCGATAACAACAAGTGATGTACCAAAAGAAAGATGCTTATGATAGTTTTCAACTAAACCAAAAATAATCAGAATACATAGGGGGATTCAAAAGTTATAAGCAATCATTCCCATCAGGGAAGTCGAAAAATCTTTGAATGGTTGTAACTCCTTAGAGGAGAAGAAATCACGTGGTATACCCCGAGGTACCTTGATGTGAATCACCCTGTATATAGGGAAATCATTGCATTTGGGCCGAAAATCGAAATTCAAAATTTCAACATAATTTTATACTTCAAGAAGATGTGTATGTGTGTGTGTCGACAGATTTTTCAGTAACGATATCTTACGAACGAATGATACAATCGACTTCATTCTGGCGCTAATCGATGTGTTTTGATGCCGACTATGCCCAATTCAATTTTTATTAAATTCGGCTCAATCGTTTTTAGTTTATCAAAAAACTGGAAAAATTAATTTTATGATATTTCGGAAACTTATGTGATTACATAGTTTCATTTCAATCCAATATCTGTAAAATCACAACATTCAAAATGAAATCGAAACAAACTTTTAAGAATAGATAATTTTTTGAATTCAAGATTTGAATTGCAGTATTGAAAAGTTTTCAGTTAGAATATCATAACATTGTATTGTATATCACAGTAAGTTCCAGTATCAGTATAAATATCACAGAATTGTATTAGTTACCACAGTATGCATTAAAATATCACAGTCAATATATCACCGTAGTTGTAGGAGTAGTAGTAATGTAAGTGTTAGAGAACATCTAGAATAGGATTCCCTAAAAGAATAAGTTCAGTCAGTCAGTAGTGATCTCTTAAGCGGACAAGACGCGTTGTAATAAATAGTTTTTTTTTGGAATAAAATTTATTTTAAAATTGCAATTTCAGTCTTTTAAAATAAATGATTTGAGGAAAAAGTGTCGCAACAACTTATTATTATCAACTTCGTTCTGACGCCAATCGATGCATTTTGATGTCGACTACATGTGCCTCAGTCTTTATCGTAATCGGTCCAATTGTTATAATTTTATCAAAAAATATTTTTAATTAAATCAAATTAATGATTTTATGAAAACTATTGACGCTATCAAACCTGTTTTAGCACCAATCGATGTTCCCTGATGTATGCTATTCTACACAACATTTTTGTGACATTTAGCCCTACAATTTTTTAATTTATGTCAAGAAGAATTTTCAATAATTATTAAGTGGTTTCTCGAAAACTCTTAGCACTTTTGACTATGTTCTGGTAACAGTTAATGTGTTATCGTATCAGTTGTTCCAGATGTAATCGCCATAAAACTTGATACGGAAATTTTTTGAAACGTTCAAGAAATGCCCAAAGAAACTAATTTTAAAATTTATGGAAAATTATTGATATATATATACGGCTTATTGAAGATGGAATTTCATGCATAAATAGTGATGTGGAAGCAAGATACCAATGGTGAATTATTAACAATCTAACACTCAATTCACATAAATCAAAATGTATGCTCATTAATCGATCGACATTTCAGTTAAATTTGGGAGATTTGTATTGACCTTAATTATATATATTTCGTGTCGATATTACTTAGGATAGTTAAAATAAATGTTTCAAAAATTTGCCATCATTGAAATTTACATTTCGCGGTAAATGATTTAGAAAATAAATTTTACTCAACTTCAGTTGGTTAAAATTGAAAATGTTTACTCTAAGAAGTAAAACTTTGGGAATTTTCTAATAATATCGACGAAAGATATTGACAAAATGTCATCCCAAAGCAAAAATTGTGGCTTTGTAAGCTATTAATTGGCACAAGGAGAGTCAGCAGTTTGGGTAGCTCAGTAGTTAGAGCACCCGAATGAAAATCGGGAGGTCGCTGGTTCGACTCCAGTCCAATATATCTTAGGATCATTAAAATGAATATTTCAAAAACTTATCATCATCAACATTTAATAGTACTTTCAAATGGGATGAGCAGGCTACTTTCATCAAGGTAAAAATACATGGCGGGCACTGCTCACTCTGGGTAATACCCGTCATCCCGACCTACCTCGGTAACCAGGTAGCTTTGTTAATACCATTAATTACCTATGGTTGCAAAATAGTTTGTAAATTCGGTTTCAATAATTCCAGGAAACTGAAAATTGTTTTCAATTGCATAATAAGATACATTTATGGCCGCCCTATCGCAGTTTGCATAATCCATTTTAGAATGAGGTATTTTAACATATTTGAGTTAAATTATACTGCCCTGATTACCTTTATGATATCCTATATCTTTCCCTATCAAGTGTAGACCATCTTTTCCGAAGGAAGCGGCGCATGCTTCATTGAAAAACATTCGAGGTGCGTAATATTTGCCCACCAGGTTTTAACAAGAGAAACGCGCGATAAAAGCCAAAGGGCTTACCGTCGCAATTACAGGCCAGGTAATGCATGTACCGGTCGTTGCTAATGCTATGATGGTAATGGTGCCGCACTGTTTTGATGATTACCAAACCTCTAACGTTAAAAGAACGCGCTCGCAAGTCTGTTTAATTCATTAATCCTCTTCTCCCTCATATAACCACCAACATGTGTCCACGAAAAATCTTAAAAACGTATCTATTACTACAGTCTGCTCTTTTTTATATCTGCAGTGGGCACTGATTTATTTACATGGACAGCAAAAATAAGTTGTGGCTTTGTCCTTACAAACCATAATCTTTTCACAGTATTCATCGTAAATTAAAAGTGGATTTTGTCCCACATCAGATGTAATACCGTGCAAGAGGTTGTTTTATCCTTGTCCCCACAATAACCTAAAATTTGCATTTGCCTTGTATTTTTAGGTCAAAGAAATCACTGACGTGGATTTTTTAGTGCCAAGCGTGTATTAATAACAATCAACTGTCAAGTATCATTAATACCAGCTTTATTATAATAAATGCACTTTTGTAATAACGAGAAAATCTCGTGCATCTGATTCGAGTGCCTGAATGTTCATAAAATTTCAAATTAGTTCCCGTCAGTTTATACCCAAGTTCGGTGTTCTCCTTCAAGGCTTATTGCATTGCACTAAGGAGATCGCAGTGAATGCACGCGATACTTATAAAGTTACCTTCTCCCGTTCATTTGAAAAGTGAAATAACGATGACAGGCTTCATATTTCGCGGTAAAGTTGTGCTCTTCCCAACGGGGTTTAGTTGTGCCCTTTTCAGATGATGCACTCGTAACCTGAAGTTGTAAGCCAACCTTTCCCAAGAAATCCAACCATTTGGTACCACTTGAATATTATTTGTTGGAATAATAGCCGAGAGCTCAGCAGCAAGGGTCGTATTTCAAAGGATTTGCCATATTACCTCAGCACGTAGTACCATTCATGTAAAAGTATGTTTTAGAATAGAATTAGAGTAAACTACTTTTCCACTTAGCTCAGGTCTGTAGACAACATAAAAGGAAAAAGGACTGTGGAGTTATGTATAAACCCAGGTGTTTTATGGTACACCTTTCCACTTCTAAATTATTTTTGGTTCATTGAAATCTTAAAAGACTATTCTATAATCTCCAGTGCAAATAGTGTAGAAATTAAAACGTGCAAAAGGTGAGAACTTGCAAGTAATGACTATGTTGAGAAAGCTGAACAACTTCTAGGAAAATAACTCTGGGAAAACTTTGTTACGCATAAACTTTGGCATTGCTCAATGAATCCACGGTTTTCCGGAAGTTTGAAGTAGTTCCTAAGAGTTCTAGAGTTTTGAATACTGAACTTTTACAATAACATTGAGTTTATTAAAGTCAACAGGACAAATTTGATTTACATTTGAAATGTACGTTTTATAAGGAGTATTGGGAAAGTTAACTAAAAAGCGATAAACTATTAAAATTTGCTGAAGTTTAATTAATTTTTGAAACCAAGCAAGAGAAAATAACACTATAGTAATTAACTTTGTAGATTGCGAGCAAAGAAATTACTAACAAGTGAAATTATCCAATCTTCATCAACGTTTCAACAGTGAAGCATGCCACGGGAGGCAGGAACAGATTTGTCTCCAAGCTCCCTGAGCTCTTTCTTATCTCTTGCCGTGAACTAATCGGTGTGGACTTACGACAATTTCAAGAGGAATAAATAGAGGTACCATGATTTTATCTCAACTGGGCTTCAAAATTCAACTATAACTTTTTATGAGTTACTCTGTAGAGAGATTAGACGAGATGTACCTTGGTAAAAGTGGAAGCTAGAATAGTAAAGAGCTGAAGCTAGAAGGCTCTATAATTAATCTAGAGTAGACATAATTAACATTAGAAGGAAAAGGGCTTAATATAGAATAGAATTGAGGAGGTCGTAATACTTAATGCTAGGCTCATTATTCATCCACCCATTACTACCCGTGGGTAGCTAGTGAACGGGATAAGTCTGTTCACTGACTCAACCACCCGGTCGACTTATTAAAGGCCAGAATACGCTTCTATCCTTTTTCGCCTGCTTGATACAGTTCATCAAGGAAATAGCATCCCAGGTGCCTGAGTATTTTCGCCAAGAGTGACGGGCAGTGGCACAGAAAATGCGTCACAGTCTCCGTTTCGTCCCTGCATCCCCTATAGTCGGCGTGGTTAGAGCGGCCGATTCTGCGTTGGTGCGCTTTAAGGAATCCATGTCGTGTCAAAGTTGAAACCAACAGCCTCAGTGATGGTTTGCTTGGCCGGAGAAGTTTGGACGTTGAGCTAGCATTAGGTGAGCCCTACAGTTCCTTGGTTGTACCGGTTGCCCCGGTCGTCCAGTTTGCACAATACGTCGACATCCCTATAGGGGAGATTTGAGAGCCAAAAGCGGCTTCCTCCCTAGCCAGCTCGTCCGCTTTCTCATTACCATATATGCTGCTATGGCCTGGCACCCATAGAATGCTAAGGTGATTTTTTCAGGGCAGATCGTTAAGCTCGTATTTACAGTCCCGTATTAACATGGATATTACAAAGGGCTTCATCAGGGCCTTGATACCCCCTGGCTATCCGCACAGATCGCAATATTTAGCCCTTCAGGTTGCAGAGACCTGAGGTATCTATCCGTTTCCATTATGGCTTTGACCTCCGCCTGGAAGACCGAGATGTGGTCCTCGAAGTGAAGTGCCATCCTCACTAATAATACTTCATACGTCATACTTTATAAATTTGTATAAAATAAGAACAAAAATTCTTTGTGCATGTATATAACATGAAAAGATATACAAATCATAAAAAAGAAAAAAGAAAAATGCAAACAAGTGCACAATTCACTAGAAACCCAATCATGGCAACGATCCTCGACAGTGCTCAATCAGACGCACTCCGAGCATCTCCAGCTTCTAGTACCTTAACATTCAGTGGTAATAAATTCCATTGAGCGATGGTATGAACAAAAAATAAGCGTTTCGATAGTAAACAAGTATATCTGGGATGCAAAAGGTGTTTGGTGCGACTGAGTGGAAGAAGAAGTACTTTAATACCATTGAAATAGTAGTCTAAAGATTTGTCTTCAAAATGCTGCCTAATCGCCTCATGGATTTCTTCGTCAGAGTTAAACTTCCTTCCTCACAAATCTGATTTCAGCTTGGCAAATAAAAAATAGTCACTTCGGGCCAAGTCTAGACTGTAAGGTGGATGATCCAATTCCTTGCATTATCGTGTAAGACCAGACAATCCTATGGAGAACACTGTCTGCCGTCTTTACACAACTCAAAAATTGCTGACGGCACTTAACTCGCCGTACTTTCGTCATACCCAAATGCTCATGAAGAATCCGGAGGATACTTGTTTTCGATATACCGGCTTGTTCTTTGATTTGCTTGGGCTTCAACCGCCGCTCCGTCAAACCAACTTTCTCGACCAAATCCACGTTATCCTGCATAACTACCGTTACTAACCCTCCACAGTGTTGATCATCTTCAATTGGCTCCCGTCCCTAACGAAAAAGCTTTGACCAATGTTTAACAATTGAAAATGATGTTGAAGATTCTCCATATACAGGATTTATCCGCTCTTTGATCTCCGTCGGCGTTAATCCATCTTTTGTTAAACAATTTTTTTTATTTTTCTATGCAAGATCACTTCACTTTTCGAATTACTATTTCAAACTTTAAGAAAATTGTCCCGACAGGGACTTTTATACCCTCAAAAGGGGTGGGAGTATCAAATAGGAAAAGGATTCCAGAACTCTTTGAGGTCACGAATAATTGGACCGCATCAAGTAATTTAAAGAGAAATAAGAACAAACGCATATTTAAATATTGGAAAAGAGGACATTCCAAGAACATGCTAACATAAGGAGTAATATGATCAAATCTACGGAGTTTGTAAACATATCGAATATAGAATCCAAATTACAGTATATCACATGGACGTAGGCGGGCGCGGCTCGCCTAATGAGGTCTTCGGGGCCGGGCCCCACCAAGAATTTCGAAAGTATGAAAATTAAAAATATTCAAATGTTAAGGCACTTGTTTCTGCTAAAATTTTGTACACCACAATTAAGAGTCACAACTTCTTAGAAAAATTCATTCATAACTTTCTTTCTCCTCCCTGCGACTGTATGGTATTTGGTTATTACTACACTTTAAGCAACATGCATAAGCTGCTGCAACTGCAATACCCCGCTGTTGTTCGTTCATGCTGGACAATGTGTGGTGATTAAGTGGTTGACTGCAGAGTGGGCCAGCTTAATCTGTGTTTTTTTGGGCAACAGTTATGAAAGCTCAAAAAACAATACCTGCGCGGATTTCCGTATGCGACGCGGGAGAGGCTCCGCTAGATCGATATCAATAACCCTGAGTCAAGAATGGTGGATTCGGCTCTCGTTCTTTGAAGACCTCAGCATAACTCATATTTAGTGGGTTAACGACACGCTCTCCTGCTTTAACATGGCTCGAGGATATCAGAATTGGGAAAACCTTCTAACATATATTTTAGGGCTGAACCGTTCTACTCCCCAGTATATTTTTGGATTGGTCGGCCTTCAACGCCGAGGCCCCCTGCCACCCGTGCAGCTTTGTCAATTTTGGCTTTCAGGAGGCTTATTGTCTCCTGATTTGAGATTAAAGTTAGTGAGCTCTTTGCTAATAACACACCTTACTCACTATAGTTCCGTTTACTCAAAACTTTATGCTGAGCACAATCCCAAGTTCAATGTTGCTTTCAAAGACTTATGTATGATTTAAGTTGACACGATCATGTGTCTGCCTGTAGTAATTCGATTTTAGAATTCCCATTAAATACTTTCCTACACACGAGAGAATTATTGTTTTTGAACAATCTAATGACATCAACGATTCCCGTAATGTACGAAGGATTGAATTTCCTGCAATCAACTCGGCATATAATCCTACTAATATTGAATTGAAATAATATTACAATTGCTTATTTATACCTCTAATTTTATTGATCTCACTTTCAGTATTATAGTACGCTCTCAATGGAGTTTTATCCAGTTAATTTTTCTTTTTTTCAAAGAGTATACTATAACATAGGTTTTGCACTCCAAATTCACCTTTTTGCAAAAAAATTTTTGCAAATCAAATTCAACTTTTTGAAACTCAAATTCACCCATTTGAAAATCGAATGTTTCTTCTTAAGCTTTTTTAAAAAGAATTAGATCAAATGTACATAAGTCATTAAAAAATTCAAAATTTTATATATTTCAAAGATATACATCAAGTACTTATTTAATAGCAGGTACCAATTATTAAATATTTAATATGTATATGGAATTTATAATTACATACATAATATTTATGTGTAGGTATTTAATACATAATTTACATATGCATAACGTAATGGTTCTCCTACCACAGCTGCTGGTGATCTCATATGCATATCCATGTAATACTTGTAACAGTTTCTGGAGGTAACAGTTGCAATTATATTGTAGATGTAACGTGCATGATTTGAAGGATGAGTTAACATATTTTTTGACATAATTTGATTTTTGTAAAAAAAACTTCTTCAATGGGCTTCATCATTGGAGAATATGGTTTCTTAGGTTTTGTCTACGCTCATGGCACAACGATGTGATGCAGACAGGACAGCTTGGGCGGGGCCAAATTAGGGAAGAGGAAATTGGGAAATTTTAACCTGACAAATATTGCAAGTGTGTCACAATTTTTTGGCATGCAATTTTTGGTGTGCAACATCCCAGAAGCTATACAAATAAAATTCCCGTCAGCAGAATTACCTCAATCACTGGTTCACAAGTAAATCGCCGCGGCCTGTGAAGGATCTGAATCCACGCTCACAGAAAAAAAAATCTTCAGACGTGCGCCTCAGCCAGTTCGTATGGTAGAAAAAGTAGGGGAGCGGGGGGCTAGTTGTAACAATTTTTCGTTTCTTGGCTATGGAAGCTTACTTGTTGGGTATTTAGGAAATACAGCAGTACTGTTCGAATGAGCTACTATTCAACTATCGATTTTAAATAAAATCTTGATCAGATCCAGTGGGACACTGTTCTAGTTGGACATGCAGATCGAGTAGACGTGGTGACTTTACGCTTCGCATTTGACTCAGTTTCCTTGTTGTTCCAGTCTGCGGTTTTCCGTAATATCTAATCTAATTGGCACCTTTCTTAGCCGTTGTAAATCTCTGATAAATATTGTGGAAACTTTTATTAATTTGTGCTGATTGGGAATTCTTTTCATATCCGCGATTCGGCTCGGATTTTGACAAACAATGGGTAAGAGCGATAAAGGGAAATCAGTTAGCTCTAATACAGCTACAATTGCTTCTGCCTCTGCAAGTGTGTCGCGTCGTCGGCTTGGTAAACTAACTGATTCCAGTGCGGATGCTTCTCCTCTGCCTGTATCACCTGCTGACTGCCGATTGGAATCGGTTATCTCTACAGATTCTATGGAATTGATGGAACGGCGCTTAATAAAATCTTTGCATCAGCTTATGGTGGAGAAGTTTACTGCATTCGAGGAGGCTATTGTTAGTAAGATTGACGAAATTGTGAGTTCTCATGATTCCGACGTTGCTCGCCTTAAGGAGGAGATTAGTGGTTTAAAGAAAGACATAGCAGTGCTACATGACAACATCAACGATCTTCACAGGTTGAGTAGAGGGGGAGATGCGATCATCACTGGTATTCCGCTTGTCGACGATGAGAATCCACAGCAACTACTTGAAAATATTGCGGCAGCAATTAAACATCCGTTACCACCTCAAGTACGTATTTTTCGTTTAAAGGCTGCTGGGTATAATAACAGAAAGCAAAAGCGAAAGAACTCTTCTCTAATTGTTAAATTTCCGTCGTCAAATGCACAGAAAGCATTTCTACATGACTTTCGCAATGCTGGACCTGTCTTGTTGAAAAATATCTCCAATAAATTTTCATCGGACAGCAGAATTAGTGCCTTTGAAAGTTTGACGTCTATCAATAATCGAATACTGAGTAGAACCTTGCAACTGCGAAGACAAGGGGTGATCTCCTCGGCTTTTACACGTGATGGCAGAGTATTTATAAAAGTGAAGGTACAGGATAGCGCAACATTTATTCCCACTATGGATTGTCTTGAAAAAGTCTTAAAGGACATTGTGGATATCAATGGTGGTAATTCCAATGCTGCTGAAGACACTGACTGCCACTCTAGTGTTATTACTAACAATAACTGACATGTGCGGTGCGTGGAGGATTACGTGAATGTATTTTGGACTGTTATAATTTAGGATTACTTAGATTAGATTAGTTTTAGTAACTGAATTAATACATATGGATTGTTCTTGCCTTAATTTCTTTTGCCTCATATTCAATATTAGTGCCCTTAGTAAAAATATTCTTCTTATTACTTCCTATTCTATTCTCTATTGGTCTTTCTTTCAGATGATCTGTTATGATGAGCTTGATGGGTTTTGCTGTTTATTTCGTGCGGATCGGCTTTCTGGATGCGGCTTTTGTGTTATCCTAAAATATAATAATGAACACTAATAGCTTCAGTGTGTGCGGGGTGCGTGCAATGCTCAGGGTCCTGTCTGCTCGGTCTTCAGGGTTGAATCTTTGCTACTTCAACGCGAGGAGTTTAAGAGGTAAAATTGATGACATCCGATTTCTTCTTAGCGATGCGAACATCGATGTTGCCTTAGTTAGTGAAACCTGGTTGAATTCTAATGTACCATCTTCATTTGTTTCCCTACATAACTTTATACTTCACCGTAGGGATCGTGTTGATCGCGTGGGGGGAGGTGTCGGAATCTACGTCTCGAACCGATTCACATCCAAAGTTCTCGGCGCCTCCACTGGACCCACACTTGAATTTGTTGCAGTGGAGATTCATGCTAATACGTGCAAATATATTGTATTCTGTGTCTACTGTCCGCCATCAAATTTTTCGCCAGAATCTGTATCTGAACTCGAGGAGACCATATCTAGATTTTCTCGTCACTGTAACAACATAATTATAGCAGGTGACTTCAATGTTGATCTTAGTCGGGTGTCGGGTCGGGCTGATACCTTGAGGGGCACTTTTCAGTCACTTGGACTTGAAATTGTGAATCAGATCCCCACCTATTACAATTGTCTAAACCCCTCACTTCTAGATATCTTCTCTGTATCCTGTCCTGAAAATGTCCTCTTCCATAATCAGATTACTCCACCTAGCTTCTTTGATCATGATATTCTCTTTTTATCCCTTCGTCTCCAGTCACCGCCATCTTCTTCCTCTAAACATATTAGTTATCGCAACTATCACCGTATTGACTTTGATTCCCTTATCGAAAGATGTCTTGAACTTGACTGGAATGACTTGTTTAGGTCTACCGCTGTTAGCGACAAAGTAGATGCATTTAATAATACTATTCTATCCCTATTTGATGAATTTGTCCCCTTAGTTCGCAAAGCAGTTCACCACGACAGGCATGGTTGTCCCTGGATTAATACGGAAGTCACTCACCTTATTAGTGAGAGGGAATTCCTTTACAGAAAATTTCGCAGATACAGAACTGAGTTTTATCTCCGTCAGTACAAAAGAGTTCGAAACCTGACCAATCGCAAAATTAAGGAAGCGAAACGTAATTACTTTGGCAACAAATTACATCCAGATTTACCTCCTAGGAGGCTTTGGCGGAACTTACGTTCTCTAGGGATTGTGGGCCCAGATGTTGTTAATCCACCTTACTTAGATGTCAATGAGCTAAACAACCATTTTGTTCAAGCGGCTTCATCCCATCCATCTCCTACGTTCTCTGCTTCTAATTCTACCACGGGTTTTTGCTTCCGTTGTGTTGGCACCGATGAGGCTCTCGATGCACTGTTATCTATAAAATCTAACAGCATTGGTTGCGACAATATTCCTCCCCGTTTTATTAAATTAATCCTTCCATATGTCATCCACGCTATAACCCACATTTTCAACCACTGTTTGACTACATCCTGCTTCCCACCACAGTGGAAAAAAGCTCGGGTAGTCCCTATCCCTAAAATTCCCTCTCCATCCACTCCTGCTGACTATCGGCCTATTAGCATTTTGCCCTACCTTTCTAAGGCCTTGGAGAAGATCATGTCAGAGCAAATTCAAGCTCACCTCACAACCAACAACCTTCTAAATAAACTGCAATCTGGTTTTCGTAAACATCATAGTTGTGAAACGGCTATGTTGAAGGTAACTTCTGATTTGCGGGCAGCTATGGATGCTGATCACATTTGTGTGCTTGTGCTTCTTGACTTTTCCAAGGCATTTGATTGCGTAGATCATGCCCTCGCCTTGACAAAGCTACATAACCAATTCCTTTTCTCCTCTTCGGCTATTCGTATGATGGGTTCATTTTTAATGGACCGCTCCCAGATGGTTGTGTTTGGCAATTCTACCTCGAATGAATGTTTGGTTCGTTGTGGTGTTCCGCAGGGTTCAATTCTTGGTCCTTTGATCTATAGTCTTTACAGTAACGATATTCATGAAGTTATTGCGAATGTAAATTATCACCAATATGCCGATGACTTACAGTTATACATTACTAGACCCAGGGGTCTGCTTGAGGATGGTATTGACAGATTGAATGAGGACCTTAATAACATCTCTAGATGGTGTGAAAATAATTATTTAAAACTCAACACAAACAAATCAAAAGTCATTATCCTTAGTAGTGGTAATATTGATCGTAGTGACCTTCCTGATATTGAGATTAGGGGTAATAAACTGGAGGTCGCAGATAAAGCTAAAAGTCTTGAAATAGTGATTAATTCCAATCTCAGTTGCTGTGACCATATCTCTGATATTCTTGGGAAGGTTTATGGCGGCCTGAGACGACTGCGGCTCTTCTCTAGTTGCCTATCGCTCTCAATGCGTATTAAATTGGTCAAAAGCCTCATCCTGCCCCACTTCTCTTATGGTATGCACGTATACTCTGCTCCTGATTATGAATGTCGTCGCAGACTTAATGTAGCTTTCAATGACTGTATCAGATTTGTTTTTAACCTTCGTAGGTTTGACCATGTTTCTTCTGTAAGTCGAACACTCTTGGGTTGCGATCTTGAAACATACTTAACACTCAACAGCCTTTGTCTGTTGCATAAAATCTACATTTTAAAAACCCCTGAGTACCTCCTTGATTTTATCGTGCCTCTGAGGTCGAATCGTAATAATCAGTTCCTCATACAGCGGCACACCTCATTGATTGGCAGTAGGTCTTTCTTTGTACGCATCACGCGCATATGGAACAATTTACCTTTTGCTATTACCACTGAACGCTTGATTGTCGCA